>JAQIUQ010007267.1:0-116859 GCA_030378365.1 Hybognathus amarus
CCCTGGCCGCCCGAGGGGTCTTCACCTGCCCTGGCCGCCCGAAGGGTGTCTGCTCCGCCCTGGCCGCCCGAGGGGTCTGCTCCGCCCTGGCCGCCCGAGGGGTCTGCTCCGCCCTGGCCGCCCGAGGGGTCTGTCCGCCTCGCCCTGGCCGCCCGAGGGGTCTTCACCGCCCTGGCCGCCCGAGGGGTCTTCACCGCCCTGGCCGCCCGAGGGGTCTGCTCTGCCCTGGCCAGTGTCAGCATGTCTGTCCTGTCCTTGTTGTGCACATGAGTTTATGTTGAGCCATGTGCTCTTGTCGTTGTTTGAATCCCTCCCCCTTGTTATCTGATCATTGGTTTATTTGTTCCACCTGTTATCCTCGTTACCCTCCTTGTTTGCCTGCCTATTTAGTCCCGCCCTGGCCGCCCCGAGGGGTCTGCTCCGCCATGGCCGCCCGAGGGGTCTGCTCCGCCCTGGCCGCCCGAGGGGTCTGCTCCGCCCTGGCCGCCCGAGGGGTCTTCACCGCCCTGGCCGCCCAATGGACGTTGTCTGCTTCGTCCTGGCCACCCGATGGACTTGTGTGTTTCGACCAGGTCCGCCCAGGACTAAACAGATTGTCCCCCCGCCCACCCTGGTCTGTCCCCCCGTCCGCCCTGCATCTGTCCCTCCCGTCCCGCCCTGGTCTGTCCTCCCGTTCCGCCCTGGTCTGTCCTCCCTGTCCCGCCCTGGTCTGTCCCTCTGGTTCCGCCTGATGAAGCGTCTGGTAGCCGCTCCGTAGGGAGGGGGTAGTGTCACATGTCTGTCCTGTCCTTGTTGTGCACATGAGTTTATGTTGAGCCATGTGCTCTTGTCGTTGTCTGAATCCCTCCCCCTTGTTATCTGATCATTGGTTTATTTGTTCCACCTGTCCTGTTCATTAGCCTTCTGTGTTTGTTCCCTCTCATTTCTCATATCGATGACATCAGCATTGTATTCGTTTACCGGTTCTGTTGTTGGATCAGCGTTCATTTACATTATTTATTTCAGTTGTTAATTTGTTTTGTAAATGATTTAAGTTGATTCTTATTATTCTAATTTAATTAAATTACAATTGCAGTAATATGCTTTGGGAATTATTTGCTTGAATAAAAATAAACAATGAGCCGGAAAATAAATATCACAAATATGCATATTTATATTTGTAAATAAGAACACTGATAGAACACTGATGAGATAATTGTTTCAGAATCAATTATCCCACAAAATAATCGATTTATTCCTGGACAAGTAACTTTTTTTTTTTTTTTTTTTTTTACAAGTAAATGACCGATTACAAGTACAAGACCAAGGCCAATGCCAAGTTTATACATTTTTATAATTGTATTAATCATAATACCTTCAGAAGATTTTTCTTCATGCTGCTATTGTCACAAAATGAAAGTATTATATTCCTACTTCCATAGTAAATACCATAGTAACACTTATAGTAACACTTCCATGGCAAATTAGTACAAATTAGAAAAGTTTAGCAAGTCCAGAATTTTTGATGCACATTATCTTTATCTCCCCCTCAGTGATGGAAGTGTTCATTTTCAGGTGTAGCTAATCCTTTACGATGTGTTATTAAACCTTTCCATTGCTAACATTTGGAAGCTACATTTGAATCTTGTGTGATTTAATATTTATAGTACTCCAATCACAGCTTAACTAACTTAAGGGTTAACATTTAGTTTAGGTTAACATCAGTCCATCTGTTCACTTTACAGACGAGGATGAAGCGAATGGGCCACAGTGCCACATTTAAATTTCATTTAAATGCTGTTGCATGTAAACAAATTTGTTATAATGAAGCTTTTCAAATGTATGTTAATCATTCAATTTTCAACTTTTAATGTGCTGTGAAAGTGTGCAGTTATATAATTAAAAGTGAGCACTTTATTATTCAAATGGTTGTGTTAATAAAAAATCAAGTAGAAAGAATTGTAAAGAGACACTATTCTAAACATTTTAAAATGTCCAAGAAAGTGGACTCTTTAATGTTCTTGAAATGTTCCAAAAAATGTTCTTTGTTCGTTAATAATATTTTTTGGGAAAGAATGTTGCTGGAACGTTATGCTAACCTTAAGATAACGTTCCAGCAATGTTCAGTAAACTGGACATTTCCACGTTTTTAGAACATTTCAAATCAACGTTCCACACAACCAAAATGGAACGTTCTCAGATCGTAACTCTGTTTGGGTAGCTCTAAATAATGCCAAGACTCCTATGGGAATCACATCCATGACATTAGAAAAACTCCAGGACTCCTGTGTTACTGGAGTTTTATGGACATCATATAAACATGCCAACATTGTGTATGTAGATAAGGTTTGGGTTGTGGATTATGTGTCCTTTTGCCTGTATTGTACAACCAATTGCCTTTCAGATAGTTATAAGTCTAAGTTCTTGATTTAATAAACTCATGTCAAAAAAACCTCTTTCAAAAAATAAGGATTTATTTATTTTTCAACATTTGTTTGTGAAAGCAAGATAAGTTCAGATGGATTTTGTCAATTTTGTAATTGCAAATCAAAGACCACCCGTAATTTGGAGAAATTAGGTACAAAATTCCAAAGAGAATTTGGACTTAGAATGAAATGTCTTCTCCAATTAATTAAAAAATAATATAGAGTTCAGAAATCAAGGAAGTTCAATCCACCTGATTCATTATACATTTCCTAATATGTGTTTTGTTTCTCCAAATAAAATTTAATAAAACCCTATGCACTAGGGGGAGCGCGGGGCACAACGTCCGAACGCGGGGCTAGTTGTAACACACTTGTTTTAAATACTTCCACACATGCTGGCATGACGAAACTTGGTATATTTTACTAGTTGCCATTTCAACACTATATAGAGAAAAAAATTGCGCCAAAATTCCAAAATCTTTGTAAGATATCACTGAACATTTATTTAACCATAGCAAAAGTACATTTCTTAATTAAGTTAATTTTTCATCTCTATTTTTTGTGTTTATTAAAAATTAGACAAATCTGATATTATTTTAATCTCCAATCTGTTGTTAAACAGTTGATATAGTTCTTTAATGCTTTGCCAACTAGCAGAAGACACTAGCAGGGTTTAAACCCCAGTTGTACAGTTGGGGCATGTTGTAACACTGTGTTACAATGTGCCCCTATTAGAAATATGCTATTATATTCTATACTTTTATGAATTCTATTGGGAAAACATGAGAAACATGTAAATAAAGACTGAGAGTCAATGTTCAGAAATTATTAAGTATTATTGTGTTTTGAACTATGCTGTATAGCTGTGTTTTCTGATGTGTTTTTTGTCAAATTCAAAAATTAGTTTATTTTTAATTATTAAAAAATGCCATTATTTTATATGAAAAAGTTAATAATTGTATTTTAATAAGAAAATATTTTGGTTTGACTTGTATATATTTTTTATTAGATCAGATAGCATTTTAAGCTGTTATATTGTGATGTTACAATGTGCCCCTCACATGTTACAATGTACCCCACCTATGGGGCATGTTGTCACATTTCACTTCCATTCTTTCAGGGTAAATCAAGAAAAAAGTATGCACTGTATCAATAAAACAAAACCACATAATTGTACTTGACATGTGGGAAATTAATGTGGGGAAAAAAAACTCTAAACCCTAAGTAGATTTACACAAATTGACAAAGTCAAAAAGTGTTACTTTGTGCCCCGCTCTCCCCTAGTTGCTCCAGTAGTGGTCACTCGTGCAACCCAGTCGATGACGCACATCCGAGACGGAGGGAGGTTAGCGAGTGAAGGGCATAGAAATGAGGAGTGGAACACGGCTGTGTTACTAGCGCGCACGGGTGCAATGGATATTGTGACAGGCCCCAAAGGGACGTCAGCGTCACGTTACGTATTTAATATTCATGACCTGACTCTTTTCCATAGTAGGATTCGTTAATTCGCTTCCTGCACGTCCAGTGTTACTCCGCCCCGCGAGCGTAAGTTGTGCTGAAGATAATAATAGAAATAGAGGCAGGGTCCAGGAGACAAACGCGCATCGGTCGAGAGCGATTTCACAACTTAAGTATGACATAAACGCAGTGACAGCCAGGAAGCTAAAACCTGACGACAGGACTGAGAAAACAACACTTGCTCTCTCGCGGGGAAACGGCTTGAGAAACGCGCACGGAGTTCAGCGATCAACACAACTGCGTTACTTCGGAAACTTCTGTACATGAGCTGCGATAAATGCGTGTAAGCTGTTCCTAAACGCTTGTGTTGCAGGACATCGATGCATTTCCCGGAGTGGGATATCGTTTCTCCGAGTCGTGACGCGCGGTCCGCGAGCAGTCCTCGATCTCTGCCGCTATCCTTCTCGCCAGAGCTATACTGATACGCGCATTTTTAGACTTTCATCTATAAATGAAACGATAATCGTCTTTATTTGTAGGTTGTCTGTGCTGATGACGTCACACGGGTCACTTTTATTGATTTGTTTGATGCCACTAGTGTTTGGCCACCAGGAATGCCAGCCATGAAGTGTGCTGGTTGAGTAGCTGTATTGGTGTGGCTGGACTTATTCAACAAACTGATGAAAAATGAATTCCGATCTGGAGGCCATTTCTCTTTCTGTGCCCTCTCTCGATCAACCCCTAGACATGATCGGACGGAGTCCTGCAGAATCCAGCGGCATTGTGAATTCTGGTGCCGGGACCTTCTGGCACGACCCCTCTATCTGTAAGAGTGCCCACCCTGGGGTGATCAGTGTGCCCTCGGACTGTGGCACCTTGCTGACCACGGGGAAATGTAAAAACCGAGCTGTAACAGTGGCATACGTGAGGAACTCCGAGACCAGCCAATCTCTCAGCTCAGAAAACATGGCTTTACAGTGTCTGAAAGATGCTTGCGACATTGTGGGGTGTAAACTTGACGTAATTCCCTTTGGAAAGCTGGACTTTGGTGAAACTTCAGTTCTTGATCACTTTTACAATGCAGGTGAGTTTACGAAAAGATGCTTGGGAATGTCCTGCAAATAAATGTGTTGATCTTCTTAATAGTTGCAACCTTTACTGTGTAGTAGGTGTGTTTGGTTTGTTTCTGTCCCTTTGGTTTCTATCTTGTTTTCCGGCTCTCAGCTTTTCCAGTAAAGTTCTCAGAATGATATGTGATGGTATCACTTCCCCTCATACCCGCCACAACCCAGGGTGGAGTGCAGTTGAATGGAAACAACGTTTTGTGAGCAGTTGATCTGCTGCAAAACCTTGTTAAAAACTTTAAAGTCACCATATCACCATAACCAGAGCTTTATGCATGTCCTTGGGAGGTGTAATTCTTTGCTTAAGTCTAGAGGAGCTGTTGAGTTTTTACTTTTTCCCAAAACACCCAATTACAACAAACACATTCCTTACCTGGAGTCCATTCTCCACACCTCGCTTACTACATCTGAGATGATTTGACCGAAGACGAATCTATTTTATAATCTTGATTACTGATCTCTGGATAATTTGGCTCTTCAGTTGAATTTGTGGATTTGATTAAAATGTCTGGATTAAGTTGTCTGATATTCTTGGCAGATGTATATCGATACTTGTAACCATGATTAGCAATGCAGCGATTGGCTGGCCGTAATACAACAACTTAATGACATCATATTAAAAAAGAACAGCACACACCTGACGCACAACTTTCTGGACCTTTATAAAGAAACAGCCAAGTGACCAAAATGACATCCAAGATGTAGGTGTCTTTGTTTCCACAGTATTTTCAATTTTTACATTTTTCAGTCAAACCGTTGTTGTCTATCAGTCATACACTGGAGGCTTAGGGGTCCACCGAAAAGCATGCACAGAGAAGTCCAGATTAAACATGATTTAATGACTCGTAAATGTAAGTACACATTGATGGCCTAAGACACGAAACGAGCAGTTTGTGTGAGAAAACAAACAGTATTTATATAGTTTTTACTAGGGATGTGCACGAATATTCGAATTTTCGAATATTCGATATGTAATTATTATTCGAAAAATAAAATACTATTCGAATTTTGAATACGTTGCTTTGCTGGCCGTAAATGCAGTGAGTCCATGATAAATCCTAAAGAACTAACTCGCAGTTACAATTAAATGCTCTGGATGGCGCTGTGGAGTGTGTTAACAAGTTGTCTGTATTTGATCACATAATGGTGTCGTCTGCCTCGCGAAGTTGGGAATAAACATTACTTGAAAAGGATCTTACTAAACGGAATGACTTTTGATCAAATTAACTAATTAATCTGAGTTATGATATCATCACCATGAGAAATCACATGAAATCCAAACAGTCGAGTGAGGAAAGACAGCTGTCCATCACTGCATCACGACTGCAGGTAAGCGCAGCTGGACCCCGCCTGATCAAAGATGTTAACTTATCTAATAGCAAAATGATTTTGAGACACACTTATTTTAAGTTTCGTTGGGGGAGACCGGTTTAAGAACAGAAAATGCAAAGTGCTGTTAGAAACACCGTTCTCTGAAACGTCTGTCAGCGCGGCATCTTTTCTCACTCGAGCATATAAAGTGCTGGCGTCCGGCGACGCCCCTGCATGTAACGTTAGATATTATTGTTTTCTCAACATAAACGTGAAACAATATAAACACGATATTCAGTCATTTGCTGACTCGTGTGTGTATAGGTGTACGTTCTGTACGATATCTGACGCAATCTGCTTTAGGGTTTTTTTTCCGCTCGCGCTGCTTGAGCATACTTTATATATATATATATATATATATATATATATATATTGTTTACTCATAGGCCTACTGTTTAATGTTTTCAACTAAAAGAAAACTTTAATTACTATTGTAAGCTTGTTGTGTATTGCCTAATTGTAAGCTTGTCCAGAAATGGTGACAAAAACGTAAAAAAAAACTTAAAATAACGTCTTTTTCGTTAAACATAATTTAAATAAACGAATATTCGAATATTCGATTTTTATGAGCCCGAATATTCGAATGCAATATTTTAGAAAAATGCCCATCCCTAGTTTTTACCTCGTGTAATCACAATGACGTCCAAGTGATCTGAATCAGTTGTGCAGTGTCCAACTGAACCGAACTGAATCAGTTCAATGTTACGCCGGAAGTGATCGCTGGCGTGTGACGTCACTCAATATTACGCAGAGATTTCGGAAGTTTTACCTTTTACTAAACATACTTAGATATACCGAAATCGTCTTCCATTGTGGTTTCCCGTATATCTAAATATGTTTAATGAAAGGTAAAACTTCTGAAATCTCTGTATAAACAAATAGTGACGTAGGTGCGCAAGCGATCACTTCCAGCGCATGCACAGAGCCGAAAGCGTCCGTGCCGTCAGATCATTTTGTCATGGCTATGATTACAAGAGGCAAATAAATACTGTTGGTTTACCGCTCGTTTCGTGTCTTAGGCCATCCAATGTGTACTTACATATACGAGTCATTAAATCATGTTTAATCTGGACTTCTCTGTGCATGCTCTTTGGGGACCCCCTTAGCCTCCAGTGTATGAGTGATAGACAACAACGGTTTGACTGAAAAATGTCAAAATTGAAAATACACATCTTGGATGCCCTTGAGGTAAGATAAAACATATCAAATTAATTTCAAAGTGAACTATCCCTATAATGAAAGTCTTTTAAGGGTCAAGAAAATGTTTAGATAATAATAAATTATAATACAATAATTATGTAATTATTACCTCATGAGTAAATCTCTCAATCGTGTCTCTATATTATGATAGACTAAAGAACATTATAATATACATTGTTTTAAAATGATTGTTATCATAATTATCCCTGGTTCATTGAGGTCCTCTTGTAATGAAGTAGCAGTGTCTGGGACTGACGTAACTGTATCACCTACGCTTAAAAAGATGCATTTAATCCTGTTTCCATGAATAAGCTTCTCCTGAGCAGGTTCGTTTAAGCCTTACGGATCTGTTGCTATGAACGCAACTCCTGGATCATGGCAAATCGTTTACAGTGAAATCCAGATAACTGAGTAATACACGTACAAAGAATGGGCCCCTGAACACCCCTGTGTAACATTGCAAGATTGTCCTAATCCATAAAGTTATTACTTGCAGTGACAAAAGACTGAATTTGAGGTATTTAATTACATAATTTAGAATATTTGTAGTTAATGAGTCCTTGAAATTGTCAGATATTTTGGGACAGCATGTGTCTTATGTAGTGACCGACCCATCTTTCATCTAATACTTGACTTTATTTTAAGATTATTGCATCAGCTAATTTTTTATTTATCAAAAGTGGTTATTCAAAGTTTTCTCAAAATGCACAAAAAGGTATAATAAGTGCTCATTCATCATTCTTGTATATTAATGTGTTTTTTTATATACCAATCTAATCTTGGCCAGCATCAGTCACCACTGTTTAGATTCTGGTGTTAACCACTGAAACCCACATGAACTTGCATTAAATATGAATAAGTTAAACTGAATAGGCTATTTATAAACAGTTTTTCCTTATGAGGCACTGAAGAAACTAGGCTAGATAAAACATTGTTTGTATGCAATCCTCAAGTTAAAACAGAAATAAGGCATGCTTTTGTTATCATTTGCATAGTTTAAGATGCCTTTTTGGTCCATAGATGCATTTCTTTATTCTTGCTTGTTTTGATGACTGCATTATTGATACAGTGCATTTTTGGGTATGAATGTTTTGTCTATCGAGCAAATGTAGCATGTTTCACATAGTTAGAGCATTTTTTAAATGTTTGAACATGTTTTAGTAGTGGATGTGTACTGTAGGACTACTCCTGGATAGTTTTTAAGGAAAAAGGGTTTGCAGTGGAACTCAATCTTATCAAAGGCTTTCTCTGTCTGATTACAAGCTCTTTATATTCTGGTTATCTCTCTCTGCAAGGGTTGGTGATCAGATACAAGTCTCCTTTGTGATTTGTATGTGGAAAGTTAAAGATGTGTGATGATTAAAGCAAGTTTGATTTTATTTTGTTGTGCTGTACCAACAACAGGGTTTATATGAGGACACATGTCTGCTTAAGAATGCTGTATATTGGGTGGTTGAGTAGTATGTCACACAATATTCATAAAACATTAGGCAATAATTACCCAGATAACTGGGAGAGGAGTAGTGCATCACAGAGAGCTGATTGTGTAGGTCAACATGACTAATGTAGTATGTCCAGATTACATACTAGAACATACCTTTTTAACAATCTTTCAGTAGAAGTACCTATTCAGAAACTATGCACTTTCCGATGCAGCCTTAACATTTAGTGATGTTTAAGGTGTTACTTCTGTTGTTCATACTTGAAGTAAAAGATTTAGTCGACTTGTTTGCGCTGGACATGAAGATACCCCACATCTTTTGGAGGAGAGGTGTGGCGTTACTTTTCTAAGGGATTTGACTTAATAATATTGAGACTTGGAAGTGGGCTCATTTGATTTAGACTGGTGAGTACCACCTGGCGTCCATCTTGGCATCGAAATGTTTGCATATATTTTCCAGTAATTTTATCTTATACCAGGTGAATCTGATCACTTAGAGAAGTAACAGCACTTCTCTCCTCAGGATGCACAAATTAAGGTATCATTGGTCTATGTGGCATAAATGTGTGGTTTAAGTTACGCAACAAAGGCTAACAGTTAGGGGTAGGGTTTTGTTCAAATCCTTTACCTTAATATACATGATGGTTTATGTCAGTTTGTAGTTCCAACTCTAAAAACGTGTAAAGTGATTCAGTAGTTTTTCCTCTCAATGTTGTGGGAGAATGCGAGTTGTTGGAAACGTGTCTTCAAGATGCTTAGCAGCTGCCGAGAGATTCTGTGTCAAGTTTTGTTCTCGTTTCTTGCACTTCACTGAACTCAGTAAATGGCACATTCCTTTTCCGTGGGATGACCCATATCCTTGTTCAGCAGTCTAAGAACACCTGAGAGCTTCAGTGGTTCCTTTAATTATCCGGTTTAAATGTACTCTCACTGTAATGACACGTTTTCTGTTGTAAAAACAATGTCTGAAAAGTTCAAGACCAAATGTATAGATTTTTAGTCAAGTCATCTTCATTTATATAGCGCTGTTAACAATGTAGATTGTTCCAAAGCGGCTTTACAGAGATAATAGGAGATTAAAGTAACATATTGTTATGGCTTTATGACAGCTCTAGAATAAAGTTATTTTCCAGCTGAAGTTAGTTTTGATTGATTCACTTCCATCGCAACGATCATTAGTTATTATTATCTGAAGTTTGTTTATTAAGCGTGCAGGGCAACCTCCCAGTAGAGCATTACAATAATCTAGCCTTGATGTCATGAACGCATGAACTAATTGTTCTACATTCATCAATGAGAGCATATTGTGTATTTAGATACATTTTTAAGATGAAAAAATGTGGTTATACAGATACTAGACACGTGATTTTCATATGAGAGATTGGTATCAAAGAACACACCCAGGGATGGTTTAGAACAAATGACTAACAGAATGTGAACATTGATTGGAAATGAAATTTCTTATGATGCATATTTGGACAAAGATATTACAAGAGGAATGGCCGATAGCAGCAGTTCCTTTGTTTGTTTTGACCGTTTTAGACGAGTTTAGGCAGTTTGTTTACTCTCTGTAAATTGTAATGGAATTCCTTTACTAAATGCCGATCACATTTCTCTAACCATTAGACTTCCACTGTAAGTGTATTACTCAGACGGGGTCCTTCGTTTTTACAAACATTCTTAATATTTTATATTTTTATCTGCCTGCTTCGACAACATGAGAACTGAACTGAGCTGGACGATGACATCACTTCATGACATCACTTTTCTCCAGAGCTGCTGTATCGATAAATGAACTAAGGGAACGTTTACATGACAATGTACTAAAGTTTTTTCCTGGCTGCGTTATCAAAACGATTTCCATTCACACGGATGTTAATGCTATGCAGGCATTAACAATTTACTGATTCAAGTACAGGAGTATAGGAACTATAAAAGGTACAATATCAGGAACTACCTGTTCATCCAAACAATTAAAGGGGAGTATATGGGTAAGCTATTTGAAAACGGGCATTATTTTTGTGGTTCTGTGTGGTGCCACTAGTTAAATTATACACTCCAGTTTTCAGATATTACATCCATCCCTCACAGTAATGTTGGATACCCTATTGAATTCAAAAGTCCAGTCTGGCCAATGCAGTGTGGCGTTCAGCATGATTGGTTTCGGCCTGGCCAAGAGCAACATTGATCCATTCCTCTTTGTTGGAACAAAGTCTCAGTAACTCAGAAAAGCTAAAACTCGAGCTCATTTAAAGATTTTATTTACGTCTTCAACAGTCATGTACTTTAAGTTTCACATTCATTTAATTTAACTTAAAAAAAATAACCTTAAAGCCTTTCGTAGCTGTTCCTTGTATTAATTATTTGAGAATTGTTTCTTTTTTTCTTCTTCAGAAAGCCATTTGTTGAATGACTCTACTTCTTATGACATTGCCAATTAATATGATTTGCACACTTTGCTCTACAATACTTTGATGAAAGTGTCTCTTTAGAACAGTTATTTAGTTGTACTCCGAGAGGTATTGGCAAGAGCAAGTAGTAATGTTATTGTAGTGGCTGTACATGAAAAACTGTAATAGATTTATGTGGGAGAATTTTAACTACATTTTCCATGCATGAAATCTGAAACTGATTTCCATGTGTGTATTGCAATGCTAGATCCAGTATTCACAGCTGCAGATTACCATCATTGTCATTGGTTTCCTGTATGAATTTCTTGTTGATGTTCAGCTGAATGTTAGTGACTGACAGCCTTGATAACATTTAACATTTGTTGTAGAACTGTACGATTCTCGATAAATTTATAATCACAATTTTATTTGTTTCAAATAGAGATCACAATTCTCCCACTATTGACTAAACAAATTAACGTAACTTATCAATGGTTCTGACAAAATGTTAAGGTTACACTTTATTTACCATAAGTGTGATTACAGTTAATTTTCCTTAGAAAGTATGTTTTAACATTAGGTAACTTACATGAGTTAAGGTAAGGTTTAGGGGTAGGTTCAGGGTTAGTACCTACTGTAGGTACTAACCCAGTTGTTGTAATTACTTTAGGAAGTACATGTATGTAAAAATAATGTTAATTGTTGCCGTTGATTTAAAATGTTTAAATAATTTGAATCAATTAAAAAAATCGATTTGAATTAGTACTGCACGATAGGGATGCTCCGATCGATCGGCCAGAGAGTCGGTATCGGCTGATCATAACAATTTTTGACTCGATCGGTACTCACTAACTTGGCCGATCTTACAGAACCGATCGCAATTTGATGACGTCAACGCGTCAGGACGTACGTGATACTTATATTGGAGAATGTTTAATTAAACCTTATTTGTTACATCAGACTTCTCCATGTTGGAGTTTAAATGTTTCTATTTATTTTATTCTCTTTAACATTGAACAATGTTTAATTAAACCTAATGAGTTGTATCAAACCACTTCAATTTGTTCTTTTAGGAGTTTAAATGTTGTTTGATTTTTTTTTTTTATTTTGTTCTGCTTAGACTTGTATTGGACGATGTTTAAGTTACATCAGACTTCTCCATTTTAGGAGACTAAATGTTTATTTTGTCCTCCACAGTATTGGACAATGTTTAAATAAACCTTATGAGCTGCATTAAACTGTTCCATTTTGTTTATTTGTCTTATATTAAATCAATTAAGCATCGGAATCGAGTATTCGTTCTCAGCCGATCACCATGACAAGAAATCGGTACTTGGTATCGGCTGCAAAAATCCTGATCGGAGCATCCCTACTGCACGATTAATTGAAATGAAGAATTGTCACTTGTCGCCTGTCAATGCCGTAATATCCACGTTATCCCTAGTTTCCGCGTGTCCTGCGATAGTAACCATGGCGGCAGATGTGGACAACTGCGTTAGGTCTAGCGGCACGCTCGTGCTGTTATTGTTTCGTTCAAACATCATGGATCACGGCAAGCAGACCTTAAGACAATAGTTGAAATAAAACCTGGATCAATATCGGCGTGGCGTTTTCGAGAAACCGAGAGCTAGCGTCCGCGACTAACTTCGGACTCGACTGGGACACCACTCTTGCATATTAGACAGCTGAGCAAATGTGCATAAAACTAATCAATGTTATATAGTTCAACATGTCTAACGAAATTGTTCGAATATGATCAGTTATGATCAGTTTGTGTTATTCAAATGTTGATCTAGCTTACTGCTGGTCTTATACAGCAAAACTAACACAAAGAATAACATTATAACTTTCTACTCACTCAAATACTGTTTAGTGTTCTAGTGTAGACCAAGTGAAACTGCGCTGCATAATTCAAAGTGTGAGTAATTCAGCACTAAAGCAAGAGTGTTCTAGGTCCACGATTTCACTGATTCACTGCATCATCAATCTACACCTTTGTTATTGTAAGATGTCAGCGGCCCCTTGTGGCGAAAACAATGTTCTGTCCACTGTGCTTTTTAAAGGGTACATAATGCTTTTAAATCTTTCCTTGATACATATAAATCATACATTTGTGGTCTATATAAAGCGAAACTGCAATGCTTGGGTCTGAATTCCTCCTTATTGTAGATCCGCAGGCCCCTTTTCTACCCCATTTCTGATGTGCGTCTGTGAGCAACTCGTTTTGGAGCGGCCTCTTTAAATGCAAATGAGATGCGTCACACCCCGCCCGCTCTCCAGGTTACGGAGTTCACACTCGCTTCAACTCCACCCCGTTTGGCCATTTTTGTAGTTTGATTAGAGATATACGATTATATAGCGTCACAGAACATTTTTATTCACACGTTATCAAAAAGTCAACAACGGAAGACTTGTCCATCAAGCCGTACATGTTTGAGCCAGAGAACATGTTAGTTCTCACTTAATTCAGAGGCTATGTGCTGTTCTGCCGGTGGATATGTGGTTACTCTAACTAAACACTAATAATTGTCTGGGGCAGAACTGTGAACATATCTCAAAGATCTGATTCCTTGAACCAGACTAAACTCTTCTCAAGTTTTTGTAATATCAACCCAGGGCCTTTTAAATATAATTTTGTATTTCTGGTAGACTGGCCTGATGTATCTTCATCATATCCTCTGTTTTTATTTATAAATGTAAATTGAATTGCATATATCATTGTGATATAACTTTAGAGCAACAGTTATAGCAAACATTTTCACTGTTAAGATTCATTTGAATAAGAAGACACACAGACACAATTCTCGGGATATTCATACACTCTTACACGTGTGTGTGTTTCCTTTGGGTTAACTGAAACGACAGCTCTGGCACAGATGCATGCGAACAGAGGAACCGACTTCCTGCTGATATTTAAATGCTGCATGTATGACACTGAACACTGAACTATAGGGACAGGCCCGACAGAACATAAACCACACACAAACACTTACTTTGTCTGTCTGTCTGTCTAACCTCTCTATCTGTCTGTCTGTCTGTGTATTTCCAAAAATATGAACCCTGTCTATCTCTGTTGACAGATATCGCAGTGGTTGAAATGACGGATGCGTTTCGGCAGCCCTCTCTGTTTTATCACCTGGGTGTGAGAGAGAGTTTCAGCATGGTCAACAACATCATCCTTTACTGCGATCTCAACTCCGACTCGCTGCAGTCTCTTCAGGTCAGAAGGTCTTTCATCTCAATCTCACCAGGGTCAAACAAGAGTCAAACGTGCATTTCAAATAGTTTTTTCATATAGTAGTGCACCAGTTTGAAGACATAAAGAATGAGTAGTCTTTGTTTTGACTATTTTCCACATTTTAGAATAATAGTGCATTTATGAAATGAGATAACACACATAGAAGTATGCAAAGTATGCAGTGATCACCAAACATGTCGACCTTTCAAAGTTTACACATTACAGCTCTGCTCACACTTGGCAATGCTATATTCTGGCATGAGAAGTATTGAAAGAATTTTCTTTCTACCATTTTTAAACAACATTTTTATATTTAAAAAAAATGCTTTGTTAGTAAAATGCTGGCACAATTTATATTTGTCAGCAAAACTAAATGTAAACATTTAACATATGCCTTTCGATCAAAACTTTTGACTGGTTGTGTATTACTGCATTAGGTGACCATGATTTTGCCAAGACATTTTCCTGGATCAGCAACAACATTCCAAAATAACAGATATTCGAGTCCGATCCCTAACACAACCTTTCCCTTCAGACATGAAAAGCACTTTTGTGAAATGTCGGGGTGTAGAAATGATGCAATTCCAGTGAAAAGCTGATTTATTAACATTTTTTTATAGTCACAGTTTATTGATGAACATCAGGGTATTTATTCGGTAAATGTGTTTCCGTCACAGATAATGCACGTTTTCTTATTGGATAAAAAGTTTATCCGAACTCGAATTAAGGGCATACGTTTTTTTAATGCACATTTTAAAAATTTATGCACATTTTGCTGGGTTTTTTTTAAATGCGATATCCCAAAATTCACATAAAAATAGGTGCACGGAGAGGTTGTGTTAGGGATCGGACATTGCTAGTGACAAAACAGTCGACAAACAAGCTTTGATGTGATGTGGCAGCTATTATAGACAAACTTTGTGCTGTGCAACGATTTTGGACTTGATCGAGACCTGATCGAGTGCATATTTGCACTAACAAGCATACGGTCAATACTGAAGACGCTTTTTCAAAACTTTCCATACAATCTGTATTACCAAGATGACTCTTGTACAAACAGATAATCTCAACTCAAAACTCACTCAGACCTACAAAACACTTCATATACGTCTCAAAATAAGCTCACTGGCATCAATTCATATTTAGAAACCCTACATGTCATTCAACACACACAGACCTAAAAACACTAACAACAGGGAGGATTTCATACATGAGGAACTTATCTTTTAAGTTTGAATGATTTTTCACATAAATCAGTATTTCAGTATAGTATAAGAATACGTTTGTATGTTCTCTCTGCGATGGCGTTGGTTTCCTCTGGGTTTCCCCACAACCCAAAGACACACTAGACAGGTGAATTGGAGACTAAATGTTTGCCGGCCATCTGTCTGGGCTGTTTTCCTGCCAAAACACTGGGAAAGACGCCAGCCTCCCCATGATCCTACAGGACAAGCATGTTGGAAAAGGATGGAGGGGTTTACAGTACTGTGAGGGTTTCAGTCCTCCCTCGCTCTGCTGCTCTTCTTACCCAATGTGTCTTCCTGAATCCGTTTTTACAAACAAAACCATCCAGATTTACCAAAAGACTGTAGAAAAAAACCCACTTCTGTAATAGAGACTAAAATTAGGACACCTGGGTTGGCTTTCAGCTGAAATTACAAGTTGTGTTTGGAATAATTAATTAATTTCATTGTAAATATTCTGCTATGATTATACATTATAATTCCTGCAGATATCCAGAGTTGGCCATCATTCTAGTTTATATGTAGTTTTGGAAGCAGTGTGTTAGCATTAAAAAATGTGCTGAAAATATATAGTGTTTTACAGATGGTGAAGTGTGAATGACAAAAGTGTACATGGGTTTTGGGAAATGTGATCACTGAATGCATTTCGTGTGAAAGCGATGACAAATTATTCACAGTTTTCTCCAATAGACCTCTGTTTCACTGAATGTGTGAAGAGTTTTGAACATGTGACTTCAGAATTGGGTGATGCTTGTTAGCAATTGAAAAAAAAATGCTAAACTGAACCCTAAAATCTGATTGGTTGATAGCATGTTGATCAAGGAGCTTGTTTTAATTGGCAAATAACAGTGAGAAACTGCATCATGTGTGCTGCAAATACAATTACTAATTCAAAGATATTGGGCTAGTTGGAAACCCAACCAGAAGGATTCTTCATTGAGAACCTGAGCTGTTGGTCATCAAGTCCAACTAAGACAATGACTGCGTTTACATGCAGCCAATTTTCGGGTTGTGGTCGGGTTAAGGTCACTATTCGGGTTTCTGAAACATTAGGAATAATCCATTTACTCTGTATGTAAGCAGAGAGAGTTTCTCCTGTATACATGGAATTGTAATATCCCGATGTAAACAGCGACGCGTGGTTGGCGTCTAGACGTATGGACAACCTTAAAGGGTACATATCATGCTTTTAAATCATTCATTTTTACTTATAAATCATACATTTGTGGTCTATATAAAGCATAACTGCAATGCTTGGGTCTGAATTCCTCATTATTATAGCTCCACAGACCCCTTTTCTACCCCTTTTCTGATGTGCTTCTGTGAGCAAGTCGTTTCAATGCGGCCCCTTTAAATAAAAGGCGTACCCCACCCGCTCTTCAGGTCGCTGAGTTCACGGTCAGCTCAACTCAGGTTCAACTCTTGGCGTTCGGCCATTATTGTAGTTTGATAAGAGATACGATTACTATAGCTTCAAAGAACATTTTTATTCACACGTTAACAAAATGTCAACAACGGAAGACTTGTCCACCAAGCCTTACATATTCGAGCCAGAGCGAGCGATTTGAAAAAGATGACAATGACTAACCTGCAGGTCTTCATATGGAGGCAGGTATGTAAGTTAACTATGTTGTGTTATTAGTGAAAGTCGACTATTTCTCTTGTTAAAACAAGCACACTGACAAGATAAATGACTGCGGTCTGATCTTACCACTAAAAATCTGTATTGATAATAAAATGCTAACTTACGGTTAGAAAGCATCAGGAAACACAGCAGTTAAATGATAGAAGGAATTTACCCGATCGGCAAACCCTTCTGTATACTGGCGGAGGTTGTTGAAGTGGGGATCCTTGAAGTGCTTCAGGTCACTACATCCAACAAACAAACATTTTGACTAGCCCTCTCGTAACTTCTGCATCATTGAGCTTGGACTACAAAATCGGAGCAAGAAATAATAATGGTGGATTGCTCGTAGTGTTGGCCCGGTAGTCAATGTCCTTATTTGTCAGTTCCGCTGCAAATACGGTGACAGTACTTGCTCAAAAAATGTCATAGACAACAGAAAAATCTGAACAGGTTGAAAAATATGACCACAACAGAATATAAAGATATAAACGAAGCACCTGAAGAGAATAATTTCATCTTTTCTGTACTTATAAACACTCCAAATATACAACAAAATGCATTTAAGGGCTAAAAAAGTGGATTTTGCATGATATGTACCCTTTAAGATGCAATATCCATCATTTCCGATTCTTCTTCCTGTATCCAAAGACGACAACAGCAGCACACGGATAATAAATAGTTTGGGGCAGATGGCGATCGCCTTTGTTTGCGCTTAGATGTTGGTAACATTACTGAGCTCGCTCCAAAAGTATGCTGTGCTGTGTCACGCCATGTTTTCCGGTATACTGCACGCAGATTTTTGAATGCACCGAGAAGTTTCTCTACTTAAAAGACCAAGATTCCTTGTGATTTGTGATGTATTTATTTATTTTTTATAAAGCAACTCTGCACTATGCCCAAGCAAAATTTCCCCTTGGGGACAATAAAGTTAACCTACCTACCAATCAACCTAAAGAAACGTGACGACCTTAAACAAGACATGCACATGAAGTGTAGGAACTGGCCCCAAGACTCTTAATCCCATCAGCAACTATTGAAAGAATGGGAACAGGGCTCTCAGAGCCATTAAAGACAAAAGGTGAGAGTCGCAGTAATCTGGACTCGTTTGACTTGCAATAAAAAGAACGGGACTGGCAGGAACCTCTTGCTAAAATCTTTGCTTAACAGAATCATTCATCTGATGTTGTCATCTTTACCTTAAATGCTAATGTTTT
Source organism: Hybognathus amarus (assembly GCA_030378365.1). NCBI lineage: Eukaryota > Metazoa > Chordata > Actinopteri > Cypriniformes > Leuciscidae > Hybognathus > Hybognathus amarus. The sequence continues at coordinate 18,713 of JAQIUQ010007267.1, forward strand.
TTCATGTGGTGTTATGTAAGGGTGTAGGATGAGCAGATCTTAAATGTGTAATCCCACAGCTAGTGGGAGAAATGCTCATTATCTTGTGAGAAAAAAGGGTGCTCACACATTTAAATTATTAATACAACTCACATTATTTGCAGCGCATCACTTAGGCATCCAACAATTTAATCACAATGTAGGTTTTATTGCCAAAGTGAATTGTAGGCAGGCATTATTGTCATGGAGATCCTCCCTGTAAGGTCAGACACCTCGATTATTATTGTACATTACTAAATGGAGTTATGCCAGATGCGTGGGGACTAAATTGCATAATGGGAGATATATTTAGATGAGCTCTTTATTACTAGGCAGAAGTTAGTGGAGGATGGTGCTTGGCGGACACATATGTTCGAAATGGAACTTGAGTGTATTGCTTGATGCACACTTCATAGTTTAGACTAGTGTTTCCTAAACTTTTTTTAAAGTCGATAAATCCCTGTGACCCAATAAACATTAGGCCCATATAGTTCATATATCACAAAGAGAATTTATGCATCAACAAAATATGTATGACCATTTTTTAAAGTCAGTTAAGCTTCCAGTTAACTATTTAAAAGAGATACAGATATTTGACAAAGCACACTTTTTTTATTAACTATTTTTATTTTTTATTATTATTATTTTTATAATTTTTATAATAATTATTATAGGCTTAAATTTAAAATATCCTGACAGTGAGACTTTGTAACCATGCATGGCTTACTACCACTGTATAAAAAATGCCTAAACAGGTAAAAAACGATAAACACAATTAATTATATATTCCTCTACCCCCCTAATAAATCTAATGCAATATACACTCACCGGCCACTTTATTAGGTACCCCATGCTAGTAACGGGTTGGACCCCCTTTTGCCTTCAGAACTGCCTCAATTCTTCGTGGCATAGATTCAACAAGGTGCTGGAAGCATTCCTCAGGGAGTTTGGTCCATATTGACATGATGGCATCACACAGTTGCCGCAGATTTGTCGGCTGCACATCCATGATGCGATCTCCCGTTCCACCACATCCCAAAGATACTCTATTGGATTGAGATCTGGTGACTGTGGAGGCCATTTGAGTACAGCGAACTCATTGTCATGTTCAAGAAACCAGTCTGAGATGATTCCAGCTTTATGACATGGCGCATTATCCTGCTGAAAGTAGCCATCAGAAGTTGGGTACATTGTGGTCATAAAGGGATGGACATGGTCAGCAACAATACTCAGGTAGGCTGTGGCGTTGCAATGATGCTCAATTGGTACCAAGGGGCCCAAAGAGTGCCAAGAAAATATTCCCCACACCATGACACCACCACCACCAGCCTGAACCGTTGATACAAGGCAGGATGGATCCATGCTTTCATGTTGTAGACGCCAAATTCTGACCCTACCATCCGAATGTCGCAGCAGAAATCGAGACTCATCAGACCAGGCAACGTTTTTCCAATCTTCTATTGTCCAATTTCGATGAGCTTGTGCAAATTGTAGCCTCAGTTTCCTGTTCTTAGCTGAAAGGAGTGGCACCCGGTGTGGTCTTCTGCTGCTGTAGCCCATCTGCCTCAAAGTTCGACGTACTGTGCGTTCAGAGATGCTCTTCTGCCCACCTTGGTTGTAACGGGTGGTTATTTGAGCCACTGTTGCCCTTCTATCAGCTCGAACCAGTCTGGCTATTCTCCTCTGACCTCTGGCATCAACAAGGCATTTCCGCCCACAGAACTGCCGCTCACTGGATGTTTTTTTCTTTTCGGACCATTCTCTGTAAACCCTAGAGATGGTTGTGCGTGAAAATCACAGTAGATTAGCAGTTTCTGAAATACTCAGACCAGCCCTTCTGGCACCAACAATCATGCCACGTTCAAAGTCACTCAAATCACCTTTCTTCCCCATACTGATGCTCGGTTTGAACTGCAGGAGATTGTCTTGACCATGTCTACATGCCTAAATGCACTGAGTTGCCGCCATGTGATTGGCTGCTTAGAAATTAAGTGTTAACGAGCAGTTGGACAGGTGTACCTAATAAAGTGGCCGGTGAGTGTAAATGACTAGTATTCAATATATATATATATATTCCACATTTATGCCCAAACCATGGTAAATGATTACATTCATAGGCTATTAGATGGTAAATGTTTGTACAGTGATTAGGGCATTTATAGTCTTCAAACTTTGTTTCTGCTATTTACCTCATCAGTAGTGTTGGGAATGTTAAAGCTGTTTCGTCTGATTTAAAACTAGTTAAAATCATTGAGTGATTTGTAAGAGAGAGGAGTGTCCGATTGAAACGCTTCTCACTGGATGTCGCAACGCTGTTTAATAGTGTCCGGGACCGGGAGTAAACACAACTCCTTTAAGCTTTGCGTTACGTTATCCACTGGGCCGTGCTGCCTAGTTCAAAGTAAACTAGTGAAACAACTGGAACCAGTGCTATTTTGTTCTCTATTTGTTGTCACGGACCGAGACACCGATTCGGGTGAACGAATCCGAATCGTTTCAGACCGTTATGCACGCGCGTTTGGCCAATTCATGGAAAGGAAATAATCAAACCAACGAATGATTAATATCGCTGGTTCAGTCGACAGAAATACGGGACACACATAAGAACTGCTGAAATATTCGGACTGTAAACGTTTCTCTCAGGACAGTCGGTGCGCTCATGGTACTAGGGGTGTAACGATACACAAAACTGACGGTTCGGTTTTCCCACGGTTTTGACGTCTCGGTTCGGTTCGATTCGGTTCGGTTTTGAAAGTTAAAATTCTTTTTTTACCAGTGGTTTAATGAAAAAAATGGTCTTTGTCTTTAAATTAATTCAATTACAATTAAACATTTCACAAGGATTAAAAAAAATCTGCTATGCTGTAAACTATATAGGGAGCCGCACATTACTATATCATTAAAGGTTGTAGACTTTTAACCTAAATTCAGATGCTATTTATTTTTTATATATAATAATCAACACACAACACATTGTATGAAAACATGTAAACTGAACATAAGGCAGTTTTTGCATTAACTTGTGTTTTTACTCTTATTTGTTGTTGAAATATAATAATTTACACAGTTGTAATTTTCATGAAAGATATTTTAAACATATATTAAATAATCAAGATATCATAAACAGGTTAAGCAAAATAGAATATACATAGTGCATTTATTTAGTGCAAGAGTTCATTTATAGGAAGTTGTGGACACTGAATCACTGCCTGCTGAGGTAAATATAATGCTAGTGATGCTGTTTTATTGACGTCTTTCCGCGGCTGAAACACTGATTGAGCGATTACACGAGTTATGATTCCTTTCAGTAAGTATACTGTATCTTTCAACATACCTTCAGGTGTCTTTTCTGTAACTGAGGAAGAGATGATCTCGTTTACTCGCGCGCGCGCTGCCGCTTGAAATGAGGAGCCTATTAGTTATAGTAAGCCCACAGCGATCTGTCACGCCACATCAAAGAGTGCCAAAACGCCATTTATTGTTTAATTTTTGTGATCAAATAGACAGAATTGGAAAGATTACACCTTGCTTGTTATCGAAAGTAACAAAACGAGCTTGTTATTTAGTGTTAATGGTGGTTAGGCTACAAAACTGAATTCGTCGTGTACTGTATAAGACATGAGGTCCATTGAGCCGGGCTGGGCGGGGCCGGGGTAGCAGGGGGCGGGGCGGGGCGTGTTCGGTACGCAATGACAGTATCGCGATTCGAATCGTGAGTTTAGTATCGCGGTTTTTCGGTTCGGTTCGAAAATCGTTACACCCCTACATGGTACACACACAGTGCGTATAGTCGTCCAGCTGCAGGTGCCACTGCGGCCACGCGCATATCTAACCAAATTTAGCCTCACCACCAGAAAACAGGAGGAGGGAGGTTGGGGTGCCCTCGGGCGTTATGGAGATGATTGGCGGGCCACCAATTGAATAGCCCTGAAATATATAGCACAATGAAAAATAGTGCTCGACTTGGCGACCTATACAAATTCTCCCGGACCCACTCGCCTTTGGGGATGACTGGTTTAGACTCTGTACTTACTATTGGTTGACTCTAGTTTGTTTCTAGAAGAAAATTGTGCCATCGTCCCACCTTAAGTAAGGCAGATCGATAATATTGTTGAATATTAAATGTCCCCAACTAAGCAAGCCAAAAGCCAAGGCAACAGTGAAGGAACCCAAACTCATCAGGGGCAGAATGGAGGAAAACCCTTGGGAGAACCCAGACTCAGTCGAGGGCCAGTTCTCCTCTGAACAACGGAGGAACAGTGTGTGATTTGGGCAGCATTACAGGTCAGATTGGATCAGAACATTTAGGGCCCTATTTTAAAGATCTGAAACGCAAGTGTCAAGCGCGAAGCGCAAGTAACTTTGTGGGCGTGTCTTGGGCGTTGTTGCTATTTTGCCGGCGGGATAAATGACTCTTGCGCCGGGCGCAAGTTTAAAGAAAGAGAAGTGACATTGGGGATGGGACAAACACACCCAAATTAGCTTCAGTTAAACATGCATATAATAATTGGGTAAATGTGTAAGCATGTGTAAATCATCATGAGCACAACAATAATTTCCCTTGTGTTTTAATATTTTTCCTTATAATAATGTATAATTTGCAATGAGTAAAATGCTTGTGTAGATGAGAGAATCATCTACAGTGTATGCGCGTTGTTCACACTCTGTACTATGGCCAAGCATGCGTGCTTAAAATAGCACCTGAATGTACGCGCAAGTCAGTGGTGCATGCCCTGGTCAGTGGCGTAATTGTTTTCTGGAACTGCAGAATAGCATCAGAGATTGTTTGTGTCGAAACATGCCTCCTTTTTTGTGCCGATCCGCCCAGGGAGCGCAAGTTCATTCCCTAGTTTACCGATGTGCGTCTGTGGAGGGAAAAGCCCTCTTTGTGCGGGTGCAAAATAGGAATGATAAATGCGTCGGTGTACAAAGTCATTTGCGCCGGGTGCAAGATAGAGCCCTTAGAGTATTTGTCCATTTCATCCGGTTGAAAGTCGGAGTAATCCAGCCACCGCCGATATGGGGATGAGTTGTTGAGGATCGATGGCTGTCGTGCCGATGAGGCCTTCACAGGGCTGATGAGGCTGGCACTGCAGGGATGTGTTGTGGTCGTGTCCAGGCGCATGTCCACCATCTGACCTGGGTAAGGCGGACTTCAGTAAAACTCGGAAGAGACTAATATTAGTTTAGACGCTATTCTTCTTATCATGTAACGAGTACATCGGTGTTTCCGGCTGATCTAATCTATGCAGCCTAACAGTGTGTTATGTGTATGCTAGGCCAAAGAGATGTGTTTTTAGTCTAGATTTGAACATTGAACAATTTGAAATTTGAACACAACACAATAAGCGTTGATCAATGTTTCAGACAGTAATATGCTACATTAAATGTCAACAAATTGGCTTACTTTGAAATGTCTCTGCATATTAAATAGGTAAAGCAGAAAATGTTTCCAGTAAAAATGCCTTTAATCAATCACACGCAAATAGTTTAAACAAGAGAGACCATTATTAGATGACTAGATAGATGTGACCAAAAGATCACTTTTTTGTTAATTTGAAGAAAGATGTTTTTCTGGGAAAATGGAGGAAATATATGGATGCATGTATATGTGTGTGTGTGTGTGTGTATATGTGTATGTATGCTGCTATACATATATATATATGTGTATATATATGATGTATGTATATGTGTATGTGTATATATATATATATATATATATATATATATATATATATATATACACACACACACACACACAATATATATAATGTGCATGTAAATAATGTATGTTTGCATGTGTGTGTGTAATATTAATTCTTTTAAGTAATATGGGATTATAAGGATGGAATTTAGGACACATTTTCTCTCCCTGGGTAAAAATAGTTACCCTTTTTTACCCTTAGTTATATTGTTTTATTTAACTTTTTTCTTTTCAGAAAGAAAGGGAAACATTTTATACTTTGAAACAATTTAAGAAATCTAGAGTACAATTTATATTCAAAACACATTAGGTAATTGTACATGTTTGTATTTGTGATTGCATTGAGCACTATATGTAAACTCAGTTATGCTATATGATCAAAATACGCATTAAAAATGCCTTTAACTGTACAATGACATAATGTGTAAAGAATAAGGAGTTTCATCACGTTTGTAGCGGACACTGGAAATGAGAGGTGAAACAGAGAAACAATCAGAAACAGAAGGGCGGTTCATCAAACACAGTGCATTCTTTAGCTTGTTTGTGATTGAGTCATGGCCATACATCCTGAACTAATTCCTGTCTGATGTTTTTCTCACACAGGAGGTGATATGTCAGAAGAACATGGTAAGTGCTCTGACTCTCTGACACGTGTCATTTTATTTGCGTTTGTGCTGTTGTAGACTCATGTTGGATTTCAATCCTGAAAACATGAAAAAGAAAAACATTTACCATTTTTAGTTTTGGTCATTTCATGTTAAAGGTCAGGAGTTTGTAATCTTTAAGATGCCACACGAACCCTGAAATATGATCATCCCCATGTGAGGGACCCGACCCTCAAAGTATAAAGAAGACCCAATTTATACTGTTGGAAAAAAAAAATTGTATTATAAATGTTTTTATTATGTTACATGAGTTTTTTTTTCTAGTGCTTTTATATGTATTATTTAATTAATAAATTAAATAACAAATAAATGTAATTTACAAAAATGTAAATATATTAAAAATAAATAATTTAATTTATTACATTTTATATTAAATGTAAATGTATTTAATCTTATATAATTTATTGTAATTTATTAAAAATAAATAAATAAATGTAAATTTATCTGGATTTTAAGAATATTTATACAGTCACACTGAAAAACAACACAAATATGCTAATGAAGTGTGGAGTTTGTGCAGTGTGATCAGAAGGTACAGTAAAAGATATTCTGGTGGTTGAGAGAAGAGCGATTCAAGATACATTTTGTGTAAAATTAATTAAAAAGTAACGGATATCTTTTGGAAGTTGTATTTTTTAACTCTGGAGTGTTGCTAACAGAACGCATTGTGGACATTTACATTTAGAGAACATAATGTATTGTGTTCCCCCTCAATTTATTTCTTAAATTTTCTTTACTTGGTCTTAAAAAGGTCATTAAAAAAGTCATCCTTCATAAGACTTGTGGAAACCCTGCCTGTGCATTATTCAGTGTTGTGTTCCACGGAAGAAAGGCAATCATAGAAGACAGAATTGTCAGACAGAAATAAGTAAATTATAAATAATTAAATAATAAATAATTATTTATTTAATTCAATTAGTTAAATTTTATTTTGCTACTGATTTACTCCTCAGTGTTCATGTTCAGTCGATATCAACTGCTTCGGTTTTCTTTCTATGTGTTCATTTTCCAGACTTGTGCCGCTAATTACACGTTCATCCCGTACATGGTGACGCCCCAGAGTAAGGTGTACTGCTGTGAGAGCAGCCTGATGAAGGGTCTGAGTGAGCTGATGCAGCCCAGCTTCGAGGCCCTGCTGGGGCCCATCTGTATGCCTCTGCTGGACCGACTCACTCAGCTGCTCACCGGCTGCAAGACCGACACCTGGTGAGGACCACTTCCTGCTTCATGCTTGACCTCACTGCTCACTGCACTCGCACTCTTCACCGGTGGCCATGCTATTCTCTGTACAGCTGAGCGGACCACGATCGTGCTTTGGGGGATTTTAGACTGTAAATGTCAGGAATTTAAAAGGGTTCGTTCACCCAAAAATGAAGAATATGTCACAGTTTAAGATATTTTAGATTTAGTCCGAGAGCTTTCTGTCCCTCCTTTGGAAATGTGTGTACAGTATACTGTCCTTGTCCAGAAAGGAAATGTAGACATCAGTGGGTTAGTTACAATGTTTTGAAGCATCGAAAATACATTTTGGTCCAAAAATAACAAAAACTATGACTTTATTCAGCATTGTGTTGTCTTCCGGTTCTGTTGTGGATCCGCGTTCACGAGTCTACAGTTGGTGCAGTATTCATTGGCATTAACACATCAAATTAAACATATATTGTAATATTGAAGTAGAAAGACTGAAATAGTAATGTACTCTAATAGGCTTTTTTACAACATTGAACATTTTAAGTTTTTTTACAACATTGAAAAAACATTGAAAGTTTGTTTGTTTGTTTCTTTTTTTTACAGTGTATGTCAATAAAGGAACATGTTGAGTGTGTTGTTTGAGTGTCACAATAGTAGTATATCTAGACCTAAAGAAATTAAATTGTTATCTTGGAAATTCGAAAACAGTTTAATTGTTAACTTAAATGGCAAAACCAAACAATAATTTGAAAATTAACAAAAACTGCCTGCATTGTTGTGCATTTGAAGCATGAACAAAAAGCTAAAAAACTTTCGTAATTTGTAGTGCTTTCACTGCTTTCGGGTTCAAATAAATATGGCTGGGCAAAAAAATGCCAGTCTTCCTCTGTGTGGAAATCCTTAGACATGTTTGTGGAGATTGTTTTGTACAGCATGCGTCTCCCTCAGACTGTAACCGAAGCTCAGCCGCTCCAGACACACGTCAGCCGCGTCTTACGTCACTGAACGTGGATCCACAACAGAACCGGAACACAACAATGCTGAATAAAGTCGTAGGTTTTGTTCTTTTTGGACCAAAATCCAAATTCAAAACATTGTAACTAACCCACTAATGTCACATGACAACTTTGATGATGTTTTTATTTCCTTTCTGGGCAAGGACAGTACACCTTACACACATTTCCAAAGGAAGGACAGAAAGCTCTCGGACGGGGGGGGGGGATTGTTTTTCCACGACCTTCTCTGCTGTTTTGTGTTATGATCCAGCTCTTTAATCTCTTGTCTGTAAGCAGACTCATCCCAAAAATGCTAAAAAATAAACGAGTGAGAGCGTGTTATATAGGCTATATGTCATGTTATAGTCATGACGGCGCTACTGCGACACGCATCACCGCAGCTGAGCGTCTATTCCTCAAGCCAACGTGCAAACATCGCAAATAAAAGTGAAAGTTAGTCACAGATGCTTAGAACACAATCATCTTCAAGTAAAGAAACGAAATGATCTTACCAGGGCTGTTGCCACTCTCTCTTATTGATGTCTTTGATTTTGAAATTAGCCCATGATCAATAATATGCAGCTCGTATCTGTTGCTTTTGGTGGCGTGCAATCCATTAAATCTGCATATAACGCGGAAGTTGAAGATCAGATTTATATCCGTTTTGCAAAAACCCATTTATGTGGCCAGGTGTAAATGGAATCGGTAAGATCAGAACACTTATTATCCGGATAACTTATCTGGATACAGATCGCATTTTAATACCCGGTGTAAATGGGGTCTGACAGTGGGGTCTTTAGCAGGGCAGTCGTCGGTGTAGAGGGGGCGAGCACACATCCCTGGGGGCGTTGCCTAGCTGTCAGAAAGCTGGCGATCTAGATGGAGCCAGGAACTGAGAGCTAGGTTAGTTTGGTCTGGAGGAGTGTGTTGGGATGATCTTGTTAAAAGCCACAAACAGGATCCTGACATATGGAAGTCCCTGGTTTGTCCAGGTGTGGCAGGGGGTCCAGCCAGGGTTCAATAATGCCCTTCAGGTGGGCCATAAAGCAACAGGAGTGTAGTCATTCAGCCCTGTAATTTGGGGTTTCTTTGGGATGGGGATGATGGTGGAGCCATCAATGGAAGATCTTTGTGAAGATAGGGGTCAGCTGGTCAACACCGGATTCAGACACGCTGGACCTGGTGTTCTGTGTCCAGAAGACCCGGCACACGTGCTCTTTACATGAGTAAATAAGTGCAAGCGGGACGGAAGCTGGAGGTGTTGATGAATGCATGGAGAGCACGTCAGAACAGGTGTGGGGCGTGAGACCAGATTCAAACCTGCAATAAAACTCATTCAGGTCATCAGCCAAGTGTTGATTCAACAGTGTTTCATGGCCCAGATGGTGTAGTTACGGCATGTAGTGTACCAGCGTCTAGCTGTCCATACTAACTAATAAACTTTGGCATTGAAATATTATTCTTGATTTTTTTTTTGTCCTTAGTTTAAACTGTTAACCCTTCTGTGAACGGACAATTTTAAGATTTGCATTCTACGTAGGTCAGTAACTTTTTGTGTGTCTTGTGTGGTTGTTTAGTCAGTACTTCCGAGAGACGGTTCTGAATGAGATTCGTAAAGCACGTGAGCTTTACACCGGAGCAGAACTAGCGGCAGAACTCAGACGGATCCAGCAGCGGCTCGATAATGTGGAGTGTCTCTCAGCCGACGTGGTCATCAACCTCCTCCTTTCATACAGAGATATTCAGGTCAGTGCATCACACACGCTTTTGTTTATCACAGTCACTCCAAAAATGCTGTAATATTACTCATCACAATCCTGTTTACTATTAAAGGTGAAGTATGTAGTTTCTGGAGCACTAGTGGAACCAGGCATATTTTCGAACATCCTTGCAAACGCCCCTTTCGTATGATGTGCTTCCCCCAATTCACACATCACAAATACCACCTTTACGGGTGCGTGTGTAGGCATGCCTCAACCAGTACATCTAGGCTACTTTCAATAAAAGGTCCAACATATTAGGAAAACCTTCAGCTGTGTTGCTACGTGTCATTGTAAATAACTGAGTAGACGAACACTCTGTCTAGAGCGAATGTGAGCATCTCACCTATAATAAACCCATGCAATGTATCTGCACCGGCTCATTTTTTGACATCAAACAACTGTTTGTGAATAATGTAAGACCCCTTTTGCGCCGACGTTACAGTTACATCACGGCGCTAGCTAGAGACAAAACAAAGTGAAAACTGGAGGCGGCCAATACAAGCCAGCACAGATTCGGCGACATAATAAGGAGCTTAAATTATTGTTACTATTATTAAATGTCATCTTGTTGTGTTGTTTGGTGCAAGAATTGATGATGAAAAATTTTTATTTCTAGAAAATATCCACATCATTAAAATCGATCGGTTTCTCTCTAAGGAAGGTGTAGAAGTCAGGCCACTCAACCGAGGTAACGTAACGGTAATCCTGTCAGATCGTCCATGCATTGAGTGAGCGTGTAGGCGGCTACGGGTTCGGCCAATCTGGTTCCATCCGTTAAAAATAACTTTTGGAAATAACAATCGCGGTCCTGGACAGTGAGTGACCTTACACATTAAGATTAAAATGGATTTTCTACAGTCATTGTTAAATAAAAGCTAACAATACTTGCTGACTAGCGTTAGTGAAGCGGCCAGAGGGATCGTTCTGCCTCCACCTAAGCTCCGCCCACAAAAAAGTGTAGTGTCCACTGTAGTGTTCATGACCTGTCTAAATGCAGAGAAGTTTGGCTTGCACTTCTGTCTTTTTCCCCATATAACACATACGCCATGACTAAACGCCACCTGGCTCCGCCTCCTACAGTAGCCACGCCCCTAACTCATGCTATAGGCTGAGCTGATAGATTGACGGATCTGAGCTGATCACTCTCAGTTTTTAGATGATGCTCAATGTTTTCGCGTTTGTGGGAGATTAAGCCTTGAATGGCATGCTAATAGTAGTCATTGAACATTATGGACACAATGAACAACATTAGAGAGGCTTAAGAGAATTTATTTGAACACAAAACAGCTTACATACTTCACCTTCAAAGGTTTTCTTTATGCAAAAATGTAATGCAGTGCTGTTGCTTTTGGATGCTGGAGTTGTGCACAGATCAGTTGAGTTTGGCTTGATGTGTTCAGAGAGAGGATCCTGCTATTGGTGGGACTGGTGTGTCGGTGCTGTTAAAAATTAATAAGAGGAGAACAGGAAGTCATAAATGCTATCGCTCGGACACACCTTTGGCAGGAAGGTACTTTAGAAGTTCAAAACTATGATAGATGACAGTTAAGTAGTTTTACTAGTTTCCTGACCTTCTGTGACCTTCAGCTCCTCCATGTTTTTCTGTCTCATTAACTTTTAAATTTATTGTCCCCGGGGGAAGTTCTGTTCCACAGCAATGGGCTGTACTTAGGCCATACTCTACATTTACCCCTCACGTCCACTTACAATGTCCATCAGAGTCTTGAACCCTCTGTTTGAGCCTCAAAATGAACAACATAAAATGAACATTAATACACAGGTGTTGTTTTTAATGAACTTTTAAGTACGTATGCTGTATGTAAATAAATGGTAAATGGTAAATGGACTGCATTTATATAGCGCTTTCATAGACCCAATGGCCACCAAAGCGCTTTACAATTTTGCCTCACATTCACCCATTCACTCACACATTCATACACCGACGGCGACGGCAGCCATGCAAGGCGCCATCCAGCTCGTCGGGAGCAGCTGGGGTTAGGTGTCTTGCTCATGGACACCTCGACACTTGGTCAGGTGGAACCGGGGATTGAACCACCAACCTTTCGGTTTGTAGACAACCTACATGAACCACTGAGCCACTGCCGCCCCAATGTAAATAAATGTAAATAACCTGTTTAATGTTTGGTTGTTCATCATGGTGGTCATGTTACAGAACACTTGATGTAAACTCGTGAGCAGTCAGATGGGATGTCCTAATCATTACGCTCATGGCTCTGGAGCTTTTGTTTGTTTTGACTGACATGACCAAAAGAAGGACTCATAAATGAATCGTTCAGTCCAATTTGCTAACACAAACGGATCAAACGGATCACTTTATTTCAAAGCGTCAGCGTAACAGGAAATGTGCCGCAGGTCTGGAGAACTGTGTGTTCTGTGTGTGTTTGTGATCACTCACACAATGTGCAGTTGGTTTAGGAGGATGTCATGAATATTTCACTGCTGTTATTGGAGTGAAGTATGAAGCAAATGCATTTTACATGACTCTGAACATTGGGGTGTTCTATTATTTATTAAAGCTTTATAATAATATATTTTAAAACAATACAAAGAAACTAAAAAGAATTATTGATTCATATTTTAATGTCATGTGTTGTAAATATGAGGGTAATATAATAATACAAGCTGGTGGTGGTTAAGGGTAACATTGGATCTGTTGTTTATTTATTTTTAATAATGTTTCACCATCGCAGCTTCACATTCTGAATCCCCACAATTTATAATATTGTGTAATAAATATACATTTTCCGCTGTGGTTATTTGTCTGTCTGTAGGATTATGAATCCATTGTGAAGTTAGTTGAAACACTGGAAAAGCTGCCGACCTTTGACCCCGTGGCTCATCCTCATATAAAGTTCCACTACTCCTTTGCCCTCAACAGGTGAGACTACGCATCTTAACCTTAATAAAGTTTACAATCACAGCATTCATTTCCCTTCACTATGGGGCGCTGTTTGTAAAGCGGCTCACTCTGAAAATAACAGCAACATTTCGTCACATTTAGCTCCAAACTATGTTTAAAAAACAGTAAAAAAACATTTTTTTTGACAGTAACTTTATAGCATATTTACATCTATATTTGTCAACATAGAGATATTTTAAATAGTTAAATCTAAATAGTAAAGGTTACACTTAATTGTTAAATCTAAATCTAAATGTTAAATATGAATCTAAATATTAAATATAAATGTTAAATCTAAATGTAAATGTTAAATCTAAATGTAAATGTTAAATCTAAATATAAATGTTAAATCTAAATATAAATGTTAAATAAAAATGTTAAATGTAAATGTTAAATATAAATATATATTTTAAATCTAAATCTAAATGTTAAATGTAAATCTAAATGTTGAATCTAAATGTTTCGGGTTAAACTAAATATTTAGCTAATATGCAAATTGAAAATGCTGGTAATCGGAAGTGCCAAAATAAAAGCTCAGAGGAGGTCAGTGTTGTGAATAAATACTGAATAATTAATAAAATAATGAATAAAAACCATCTCATCTGTGGAAATGGACTCTTGGACATGGATTATCGCAATAACAACCTAAAAAAAATTTCGTTTGACATTTTAGCCGAGCAGAAAGTAGCTCTGCTGGCCTTTTTGCAAGCGAACGTGACGGATCAGTCAAAGTGAGCCCCCTCGTGGCTGACGATTATGACTACAGGTCATAAGTCCCGCACCTTTCATAAAAGTGACACTAACCTCAAAGTAGCCTACTCTCCAAATACAGTTTCTCCAAACGAGTTTATTATTTTTGGTAGTTATTATCGCGATAATCCATTTTCAAGAGTGCATTTCCCCGGATGAGATGGTTTTTATTTGACACTACAAACACTGACCTCATCGAGCTTTTATTTTGGCACTTCCGGTTATACCAGCATTTTCAATTTGCATATTAGCTAAATATTTAGATTCAACATTTATATTTAACATTTAGATTTAGATTCAACATTTAGATTTAACAATTATATTTAACATTTTTATTTAACATTTATATTTAGATTTAACATTTAGATTTAACATTTATATTTAGATTTAACATTTAGATTTGGATTTAATATTTAGATTTAACTATTTAAAATATCTCTAAGTTGACCAATATAGATGTAAATGTGCTAAAAAGTGACCGTCAAAAATTCATACCAGTTTTTTAAACATAGTTTGAAGCTAAATGTGACACAATGTTGCTTTTGTGAGACACTTTCCTGTTCTCCACTTTTGTGAGATGCTTTACAAACGGCGCCCCATGCTTCACAGTGAAAGTTGAAATATTGCGTGAAATCCCATAATTACAGCTAATCAGAGTAATTAATGAGTCATACATGCCGTCTGGGGTCTGGAATAGTTCTTAAGTGTATCTGGAAGAAGTCTCTTCTGCTCACCAAGACCATTTACAATATCTGTTTTTGATTTTAATACATTTAGAAATGTAATGTATTCCTGTGATCAAAGCTGTATTACTCCAGTCTTCAGTGTCACATGATCCTGTAATATGATGATCTGATGCTCAAGACACATTTATGATTAATATCAGTGTTGAAAACGGTTGTGCTGGTTAATATTTTGGTGGAAACGTCACATTTTCCCCAGATTTCTTTTATTATAAATAGACACTTCCAGGGAACAGCAAGCATTTTAAATCATAAATGTATTTACTGACTCTTTTGATCGATATAAATTGTCCTCGCTGAATAAACACATTATTTTTTACTTATTGTTTTTTAAAGCTTCTTCTAAACAGTAGTGTAGTGAAGAGATTTACTGTGGGCAGAAATAACACTAACCTTTTCACATTTATTTCCTGAATACGTTTTTCAGTCTTTTCTGGCTTTCACAGTCTCTTCGGTGTGTGTGTGTGTGCAGGAGAAACCTCCCCGGAGACCGGCAGAAGGCGCTGGACATTATGCTGCCGTTGGTGAACTCGGATGAGCAGGTGGCGTCCGATATCTATTGCCTGGTTGGCCAAATCTATAAGGATATGTTCCTGGATTCCCATTTCACCGACACCGACAGCAGAGATCAAGGCATTCACTGGTGAAGCTCACCAAAACATTTCACTACAAAATCAGAATGAGCATTTGCTTAAAGAAAATAAAGTCTTTTGCAACACTGTTATCTTTTTTGGTGACGTTTTAGTTGGTTTTGTGAGATTCTACAATAAAATGGCCATAGTAAGAAACATCCCTTCAATGACATTGCCTCTCTCTCTCTCTCTCTGAGCTCAGGTTCAGGAAAGGCTTCGGAGCTCGGAGCCCACGCTGCACTCTGGGATCAACTATGCGGTGCTGCTCCTGGCCGCAGGACACCAGTTCGACTCTTCCTTTGAGCTGCGGAAAGTAGGTGAGTTTGGTGGATAATATTGGCTTGAGCCACTCCTACAGCAGACGCTTATTGATTTATTTCACCACTGATGTCTGGTCTCATTGGATGTACTTGCCTGATGTTTCTTCATGAATTGTGGCAATATAGAGATTGTGCAAAATCAACATACACTACATGGACAAAAGTTTTGGGACACCTGACCATTACACCGACAGGCACTGTAATGACGGTGCTTTCTAAATATATAGACATTAATCTGGAGTTGGTGCCCATTGCACCTATAGGGCCCTATCTTCACACACGCACGCTGCAGTCGACTTTATGCACTGATGCACGTGTCATTCCTGTTTTATAATTATAAATCTTTATTTCAGCAGGGAGGCAATACATTGATTTATTTATAAAAACAATTATTAATGATGGTTTTTGTTATCATCAATGAGTACCAATGATAATTAATTCATGATTTCTGAAGGATCATATGACCGTCTTTATCTTAAAATCATGGTTTCCTGAGAGATGTCTTATTCTTTAAGACTTTTAGTATTTTTATTGCAGTTTTTGCTTTTTTGTTGTGCAAACACAGTGTGTTCAAGAATAAATTGTATGTTAATGTTGGCATTACTTATTGTTGTAATTACTTATTGGCATTACATAAGTATTATTACTTATGTTATTTAGTAAAGAGTGCCTTCCTTTCTCAAATAGATGGCTCGTCTTGCCCATACGTTATACAGACTACTATATACACTGCAGGGTGTAAATGTAACGCATATGCACTTGTGTGTGTGTGTGTGTGTGTGTGTAGGTGTGAAGTTGAGCAGTCTCCTGGGCAAGAAGGGCAGTCTGGATCGACTGCAGAGTTATTGGGACGTGGGGTTCTTCCTCGGCGCGAGTATCCTCGCCTGTGACAACACACGAGTCATCCAGGCCTCCGAGAAACTCTTCAAAATCAACGCCCCCATTTGGTACGTGCACACATTCACACTTTACACACAATAATCTGAAAAACTAATCAGTAGTGTTTGCTAAGGCATCACTATTGTTATGACTCTAGGAATTTAGACAAAAAACAATATCAGGCCAGGTCATGGGTATTATTAAAATCTTTAATTGACATTATTATGTTTTTTTATTTAGTTATAAAGAAGTCAAGAAATGAATGACCTATACTACTGTAAATATGCTAATATTACCTGTTTGCATCCATTGTCCTAGTTTCACATCAATAAAATACTTGCTTCTTGCTAAATGATCCAGTAATCACAAACAACTAGAAGAATCACGGAAACGTCATTCCTTGGTCAATTTTTCAGATTTTTTTACCTGGACTATTATTAAATGGGCAAATAAAACAAAACTGTGTTAAATTCTAGAAGGAAACTGAGCCAACACATAATTTTAAAGAGGCAAACGCTCCAGAAGATGTAGCTGTCTGTTAGTTTGTCATAGTTGTGATCTTTCTAGAGTCCTGTTTATTTCTCGGTGTGTTTGTGTGTTTCAGGTACCTCTGCTCCCTGGTTGAGACCATCCTCATCTATAAGCACTTTACGAAACCGAGCACTGATCCGCAGGCCCCTAAACAAGAGCTTGTGGACTTCTGGATGGACTTCATGGTGGAAGCCACCAAAAAGGATGTGACGTCCGTCCGTTTTCCTGTACGACCCCTCTTAAACACACTTAAACATGTTCAAGTACACCAAAATACTCCTGTAGCGAGAAAGCCATTGAAGATGCAGAGTTTTGGAATAAACCCTTTACTAAAGTACATGGACACACAGTATACTATATATATCTATACTGTACAAACTTTCCACACTGTGCAAAGGTCTTTGGCACGTTAGTATTCTCACCCAAGAAATGTGTTTAACCCAATGATTTATATATTTTGCTGTAGTTTTGTTACGAAATACTTCATTTAGGCCTAAAGTTGAGGCAGGATAACATGTGTCCTGTACAGTATTTGATTTATACAATCCCAGAATGTGTTGTGAAGACTGAATTATTTGTTACAGTATATTTCATCTTTTTGGTTATATTTGTGCTAGTTATAGTTTTGATTGAGACACTGCCTAGGACTGTGGGGATCGGCATCGGCTGTAATGTTGCTTGTGTTGTGTTCAGGTGTTGATATTGGAGCCCACTAAAGTCTACCAGCCATCTTACCTCTCCATAAACAAAGATGCCGAAGAGAACACACTGTCCATCTGGCATGTGACCCCTGATGACAAAGTAAGACATGTTATTAATTCTCTAAATCCTTCAACATCACTGTCTTGGTTTAAGCCCTAACCCAATAATTATTTTAATATCTAACCATTGGTTAAAGCCACTGTTTTGGATGTCCAGTCTGAAATCATAGTTCTAGTAGTCCTTTTAATATTTATATCTACAGGGTCTCAGTCTGTCTTTAAAAACCTTACATTTAAGGTCACAAAATGTAGTTAATATCTTAAATGTTATAACAAAAGTCTTATCATTTTAGTTCTAAAAAAATGAGTCTAAAGGAGTAGTTCACTTTAAAAAAAAAACTTTTGCTGATAATTTACTCACCCCATGTCATCCAAGATGTCCATGTCTTTCTTTCTTCAGTCGAAAAGAAATTAAGGTTTTTGATGAAAACATTCCAGGATTTTCTCCATATAATGGACTTCAATGGGAACCAAACGGTTCAAGGTCCAAAAGACAGTTTCAGTGCAAACTGTTCAAAGGGCTTTAAACAATTCCAGACGATGAATAAGGGTCTTATCTAGGACCCTTCGAGTCATGAACGAGTGAACGAGTTTGATGAACGAGTTCGAACAGGAGAGTCACGAACGCGCATCACAGAACAGAGCAAGGCGAGCATTTGAGCTCATAAAACTTAAACTTTGTTATTTATTTATTAAATGAGTGATCGTTTCGCTTGATAAGACCCTTATTCATTGTCTGGAATCGTTTAAAGCCCTTTGAACAGTTTGCACTGAAACTGTCTTTTGGACCTTGAACCGTTTGGTTCCCATTGAAGTCCATTATATGGAGAAAATCCTGGAATGTTTTCATCATAAACCTTGATTTCTTTTCGACTGAAGAAAGAAAGACATGGACATCTTGGATGACATGGGGTGAGTAAATTATCAGCAAAAGTTTTTTTAAGTGAACTACTCCTTTAAATTTTCGGGATGGAAAAACAGGAGTCATTATTAAACTTAAGAACTATTTTCATTAGTATGAGCAGTGTATTATCGAAGTGAACATCTGTTCCTCTCTCTGTCCCAGAACACAGGCATCCACGAGTGGAACTTCAGCGCGGCGTCAGTGCGAGGCGTGAGGTAAATGCTGAGAATAAACCGTAAGAAATGCATGACGAGAGATCCTGTCTCATGAGTGACCTCTGTGTGTGTTCTGCAATGATCAACTGTAGCTTTAAATATATTATGTATGATAACACAAGTAGAACACTGAACCATTGAAACAAACACTGAACACTGAATTAAAGCGTTAAATATAGTTGTTGATTTTGTTTAACACTTTCAGCATCTCCAAATGTGACGAGCGCAGCTGTTTCCTGTATGTGGTGAACAACTCAGAAGACTTCCAGATCTATTTCTGCACAGATATGCACTGCAAAAAGTATGTGTGTGTGTGTTTGTAAACGGCTACTTTTCCCACATTTCACTCATTCTTCCTCAGTGCCATAGACCAACTAAAGACAGCACATTTGATTGTCTGACTTATTTTAGAAACTAGCAATGCACAATGTAGAGGTCATTTACTGCTAAAAAGCAATTATCAGTGGAATTTAGCTGATCGTTTAAAAACAGACAATTACTTCCTGTCAGTCAAAAGAGCACAGGAAAAAGAGATGTGACACAGAGATGCAGTCGGTTGTGAAAAAACAGCATATTTCTAGATTTGCCTGATCTCTGCAGTACATTAGCTGTCTGTGCCGATTAATGCCTTCCTGCAAATGTTCCCATTAATCTGTGTAGGCCATGCTAATGATAATGGGAGCATTCTAATTGTGGTTCGTCAGTCGGAGTGTGTTCATTTATGTGCTCCACTAACTCAAAACACACACTATCGAAACATGAGCTAGTGGTATCAGCAGATGTTGTTCTAAACAATTGAATATTATCATATGTGCGCTAGTTTTGTGTATCCCTACGAATGAAGGTGTGAAAGTTTAATCTTTGTGTATGCAAAGGATGATCATAAAAGTATGTTTGACGATGGTTTGTGTGTGTGTAGGTTCTGTGATCTGGTGAACGCCTTTACTCGAGGAGGCCTGGAAAGGCTCAGATGAGACCGAGTGTGAATCAGAGGCTTTAGAGGTAAAATTATAATCCAGACATTGTGGATGTTACTGTATAATGTGAGCAAATGCTTACCCGAGAAAGTTTCTTGAAATATATTTTTTATATTTATTGTTGAATGCATTTGTTATGCAGAGTTCTATAGATGATAGCACCTGTGATTTGTGTGTGTGTTTCTGCAGTATGATTATGAGTACGATGAGCATGGAGACAGGCTGGTTCTGGGTAAGGGCACATTCGGTGTGGCTCTGACGCGGTGTCGTGACCTCAGTAACCAGGTGCGCTTGGCCATCAAAGAGATTCCCGAACGGGACAGTAGGTGAGGAAATCCACTCTAAAATCCAATTCCCTTTTGAAAAAGGTATGCCTGTCATCATTTTTGACAATTTTGACTGTTATTGAACACTATAACTATAGGAACACTCCTCATTGCACAGCCTGGTGAACCTGGAAAAACAGGAGTCATTAATAAACTTATATTTGCATTAGTATGAGCGGTGTATTTTCTAAGTAAATATCTGTTCCTCTCTCTGGGAAATCCACTCTTAAACCTTGTTCCTATTTTAACTAGAAATGAAAATGAAAACATAACACACTAAACATTTCAAGCATTCAGGGATGTGTTCATTGTGTTGAATTTGTGATTGTCCTCTATTCCAAAAGGAAATGTCCCGTATTGAATCAACATGGGATGCAATTTGCAATTTATGGGATGCTAAGAACACAGAATTGCATAATATAAAATAAAAAAAATCTATTTCACAAGAAATGGCAATAGCAAGTCAGGCAGAGCATGGCAGGCATGTTCATAGTGCACGCAGCTTTTGTATAAATATACATTTATATATATATACTCACCTAAAGGATTATTAGGAGCACCTGTTCAATTTCTCATTAATGCAATTATCTAATCAACCAATCACATGACAGTTGCTTCGATGCATTTAGGGGTGTGGTCCTGGTCAAGACAATCTCCTGAACTCCAAACTAAATGTCAGAATGGGAAAGAAAGGGGATTTAAGCAATTTTGAGCATGGCATGGTTGTTGGTGTCTGAGTATTTCACAATCTGCTCAGTTACTGGGATTTTCACACACAACCATTTCTAGGGTTTACAAAGAATGGTGTGAAAAGGGAAAAACATCCAGTATGCGGCAGTCCTGTGGGCGAAAATGCCTTGTTGATGCTGGAGGTCAGAGGAGAATGGGCCGACTGATTCAAGCTGCTAGAAGAGCAACTTTGACTGAAATAACCACTCGTTACAACCGAGGTATGCAGCAAAGCATTTGTGAAGAAGACAACACACACAACCTTGAGGCGGATGGGCTACAACAGCAGAAGACCCCACCGGGTACCACTCATCTCCACTACACACAGGAACAAGAGGCAACAATTTTTAAGAGCTCACCAAAATTGGACCGTTGAAGACTGGAAAAATGTTGCCTGGTCTGATGAGTCTCGATTTCTGTTGAGACATTCAGATGGTAGAGTCAGAATTTGGCGTAAACAGAATGAGAACATGGATCCATCATGCCTTGTTACCACTGTGCAGGCTGGTGGTGGTGGTATAATGGTGTGGGGGATGTTTTCTTGGCACACTTTAGGCTCTTTAGTGCCAATTGGGCATCGTTTAAATGCCACGGCCTACCTGAGCATTGTTTCTGACCATGTCCATCCCTTTATGGCCACCATGTCCCCATCCTCTGATGGCTACTTCCAGCAGGATAATGCACCATGTCACAAAGCTTGAATCATTTCAAATTGGTTTCTTGAACATGACAATGAGTTCACTGTACTAAAATGACCCCACAGTCACCAGATCTCAACCCAATAGAGCATCTTTGGGATGTGGTGGAACGGGAGCTTCGTGTCCTGGATGTTCATCCCACAAATCTCCATCAACTGCAAGATGCGATCCTATCAATATGGGCCAACATTTCTAAAGAATGCTTTCAGCACCTTGTTGAATCAATGCCACATAGAATTAAGGCAGTTCTGAAGGAGAAAGGGGGTCAAACACAGTATTAGTATGTGTTCCTAATAATCCTTTAGGTGAGTGTATAAATAAGTAATGTTCATGTATGTTTTTGACGGTGTGAAAGTGCATGCAATCACACCGCTACAGTTGATCTGACGGCACATGTGACGGCTGTGTGTTGGTAGATACTCGCAGCCTCTGCATGAAGAGATAGCCCTGCATAAACACCTGAAGCACAAGAACATCGTGCAATACCTCGGCTCCATCAGCGAGAACGGCTTCATCAAGATCTTCATGGAGCAGGTGCCCGGAGGTGGAGACGGACCTCTAACCCTTTATACTCCACTCTCATGATCAGAGTTATTCAAGCGCTTGTGTTCTCCTGTGAGCGCAGGCAGTCTGTCAGCGTTGCTCAGGTCAAAGTGGGGCCCTCTGAAGAACAACGAGCCGACTATCGGTTTCTACACCAAACAGATCCTGGAGGGTCTCAAATACCTGCATGACAACCAGATCGTTCACAGAGACATTAAGGTGATAATAATAAGTCTGGGAATAATCTTAATTGTGAGATTGCTCAAAAAAGAGTTTGATTATCAGAAACGATTCCTGCTTTCGTGATACACAGGGGATAACGTCTTGATAAACACCTACAGTGGAGTTCTGAAAATCTCTGATTTTGGGACGTCCAAACGCCTGGCCGGAATAAACCCCTGCACTGAAACCTTTACTGGTACTGAGTGTGTTTGACTTGCTGTTTCTTTTCACCTTTTATCAACCGCAACTTGATATTGCTTCTGTAACACTGAAGGACACTTCGATTTCACGTGTTGTCCATTGACTTTTGACTTACAGTGTCTTATAAATATTCAGCAGTTGCTATTACTTGTTACTCGTATGTTCAGTGCTGGTTGTGTATTTCAGGTACGTTACAGTACATGGCTCCTGAGATCATAGATAAAGGGCCACGTGGGTACGGTAAACCGGCAGACATCTGGTCCCTGGGCTGCACCATTATAGAAATGGCCACTGGGAAACCACCTTTCTATGAGCTGGGGAACCGCAAGCAGCGATGTTCAAGGTCAGTACCTGTGCCAATCATCCCGAAGGAAATGTGTGGTCAATTTAACACAAAAGGTCACAAAATCCACACTATTTCAAACCACATAATAAATGGGAGATCTGATCAACCCTTCATTGCTGTTATCATGAACTCAATCAACAACTTGTATGATAGACCCTATTCTGACTAAACTACTGAAAGAGATGCTTCCAGAGGTCATAGATCCTCTTCTTAATATCATTAACTCGTCTTTGTCGCTAGGATACGTACCAAAAACCTTTAAGCTGGGTATGATAAAACTGTTTGTTAAAAAAAGCAACTTGAACCTCCAGAATTAGTCAAAGGCCAATCTCGAACCTGCCTTTTCTGTCAAAGATACTGGAAAAAGCAGGATCCTCACAACTGTGTTCCTTTCTTGAAAGAAATGATATCTGCGAGGACTTTTAATCAGGATTTAGACTGTACCATAGTACCGAGACAGCTCTCATTAGGGTCACAAATGATCTGCTCTTATCGTCTGATCGTGGTTGTATCTCTCTATTAGTGTTACTCGATCTTAGTGTTGCATTTGACACAATTGACCACAATATTCTTTTAAATAGACTAGAAAACTATTATCAGTTATCAGTTTGTAGCGGTAAATGAAGAGATGTCTTATCGATCACAAGTTCAGTATGGTGTACCACAAGGCTCAGTACTAGGACCGCTGCTATTCACTCAGTACATGCTACCATTAGGAGATATCATTAGGAAACACGGAATTAGCTTTCACTGTTATGCTGATGATACTAAGCTGTATATTTATTCAAAACAAAACTTACCAATTAAAAAAATTAATGGAACGCATAGCTGATATAAAAAAATTAGATGACTAGTAATTTCCTACTACTAAATTCTGAAAAAAACAGAGAGAGAATATTGTGGTTGATATTGGAAAGAGTTATGGAAATGCTTTTGTATGTTTGTGTAGGTCGGGATGTTTAAAATCCATCCGGAGATTCCTGACTCTATGTCGTCTGAAGCCAAAGCCTTCATCCTGCGCTGCTTCAGAGCCGGACCCAGACAGCCGAGCCACGTCCAACCATCTACTCACGCACGAATTCCTCACCGTTACATCACGCAAAAACGCTCGAAGAACAACAGTTTCACAGGTGGGTTAAATGGACAATACAGCAACATATGCAATGGGTACATTTCATGAATTAGGGGACTAATGGGAAACTGTAATCTGTTAGATTAAACTATTATTTAACAAAAACAACATGGCATCCAATTTTTTTTAACATGCTTTAAAAAAAATGTACAACCCCCTCCCCACCCACTCCTTTAAAAATGGTGTCCATCGTATCCATCGATTAAAAGAATAAAACAGTGGCATATGGTATTTTGACAGTTGAGTTTATTGTGTGTGTATATATATATATATATATATATATAATATAAACTCAGTTACCACTACCCTACTTATAGTAGCATCATTCGGATAACATGATGGGAAGATAAGTAAATCTAAATGTCCAAATTACAGAATTTATTAATAAATAAATACCAAAATTAAGATTGAATTATCGTTAATATATTAATATTTGGCCCCAACTAGCTTGGCCAGAATCTGCAACCTTGCTTTTGTTTCTTTCAGCTGTGTTACCCAATCAGGGGCGCGTTTCCCAAAATCACCAATAGAGTTCAATGGAACTTGCGACCATACTTTTTTTTTTTTTTTTTTTTTAATAAATTTTACTGATTTACATTCATTATCCCCATTTAATGTTTATTGTTGCATTGAAATCACAAAGCTGAGTTTTGAGATTTAGACATTTTCTGTTTGCTGCTTGTACTGTGAATCGTCTTCTCATCTCTTGTGTTTTTTATATACAGCTCTTACACCAGGAACTGGTGAGTCTATTTCAAAGCATTTTACCTTATGTTGTTGTTTTATTCATTCTCTTTTCTTATTTTTATGATAATAACCTGGCTGTAAATGAAGTCATGTTAATTTTACTCTTTACTCGATGTACAAAATATACATTAAATTTGGTTTTATGTAGCTAGCGGTCCATATGGGTTCTTCATCATGACCTTTATCATGGGCCGTTTTGAAGTGGATAGTTGATAGTCGGAGCTGTGGAAGAGTGTGTGATGTCTGAGGACTGTATGCTCGTGTGTGTGTGTCGTAGAGTATCTGCGCAGCATCTCTCTGCCCGTTCCCGTGGTGGTGGAGGACACCAGCAGCAGCAGCGAGTACGGCTCGGTCTCGCCTGACAATGAGCTCTGCACAAACCCCTTCAACTTTAAACCCAGCACCAAGTGCTACAGCGAGAGAGAGGTCAAAGGCACCCGCTCGCTCTTCCTGAGGTCATTCCAGCTCAAATACACCCATTTATTCTGCATTTAGTGTGTCTGCTTTTAGTAAATCTGTCAATCTGCTGCAGTATCCCTGTGGAGAACTTTGAGGACCACAGTGCACCCCCTTCTCCAGAAGAGAAAGACTCGGGGCTTCTTCATGCTGAGGAAAGACAGTGAAAGGAGAGCGACCCTTCACCGGATCCTGATGGAGGACAGAGAGAAAATAGTGCTTCACCTGCTGGAGGCGCTGACACAGGTGAGCCCGAGCACTGCGCACGTGATTGACAATAAAGCGAAGTATTGGTGACCGCAACTCAATAAAGTTGACAGTTGCTTTTCTGGATGCTGATTGGTCTATACCGTGTAAACAGTTGTATTGACAAACCAAACAAAAAGGGA
Source organism: Hybognathus amarus (assembly GCA_030378365.1). Lineage (NCBI taxonomy): Eukaryota > Metazoa > Chordata > Actinopteri > Cypriniformes > Leuciscidae > Hybognathus > Hybognathus amarus. The sequence continues at coordinate 44,470 of JAQIUQ010007267.1, forward strand.
TACATTATTATGTCATCATTTGCTCCGCCTCATATCATTGCAAATGCAGTCCTACAAATTCCGTTGGTCGTTTGTGATTTAACAGTTGATTTTATGTCCCTGTTTGTGAGTGTGATTGGTGTCCCGCCTCTACACAGGGGTCCGAAGGAGACCAAACTGAAGCATCAGCACATCTCCATGCTGGTGGCCAGTCTGGGGGAGTTTGTGAGGATGGCGGACAGGAAGATCATTGCCAACACCCTCTCTCAGCTCAAACTGGAGCTGGACTTCGACAGCACGGCCATCAGCCAACTGCAGGTGGCGCTCTTCAGCTTCCAGGATGCGGTGAGCCGTCCAATCAAGTGTTCTCTCTTGTTGTTGAATATCTGCTTCATCTGAAATGGTCACGTTACAAAATTAAAATGAGTCCCGAATGCTGTTTGATGTTGACTTGAAAAGCAAATGCTGGTTTTTCTTTTTAAAGGGATACTCCACCCAAACATCGTTCTGCTGAACACAAACGAAGATATTTTTGAAGAACGATTGGAACTTTTGTCTTCCATTAGTATTTTTTTTCTACTATGGAAGTCAATGGTGCTAAACAACTGTTCCAGTCGTTCTTCAAAACATCTTCCTTTGTGTTCAGCAGAAGAAGGAAACTCATACAGGTTTGCAACAACTTTAGGGTGAGGAAATGATGACAGCATTTTCATATATGGATGGAGTGTCGCTTTAAAAAAATTCTGATTGTCAAACTTTTGTGACTTTTTCTTAACAGTTCATTATATGAAAGTAAATAGTTGTGTTCTAATGTTTCTGCAGGTAAATAAAGTCCTGCGGAACCACAACATAAAGCCGCACTGGATGTTCGCCCTGGATAACATCATCCGGAAGGCTGTGCAGACTGCCATCGTCATACTGGTACCTGGTAAACAGCAAACCGTTACTTTACAGAAATATCCCTTTTCTTGGCCATTGGTCGTTTGTTTCATAACCCGCGTTCAGACTGTCGGTCCAAATCCGATTTTTGTTCATATCTGATCAGATTAAAGGAGTAGTTCACTTTTAAAAAACTTTAGCTGATAATTTACTCTCCCCATGTCATCCAAGATGTCCATGTCTTTCTTTCTTCAGTCGAAAAGAAATTAAGGTTTTTGATGAAAACATTCAATGGGAACCAAACGGTTCAAGGTCCAAAAGACAGTTTCAGTGCAAACTGTTCAAAGGGCTTTAAACGACACCAGACGATGAATAAGGGTCTTATCAAGAGAAACGATCGCTCATTTAATAAATAAATAACAAAGTTTAAGTTTTATAAGCTCAAATGCTCGCCTTGCTCTGTTCTGTGATGAGCGTTCGTGACTCTCCTGTTCGAACTCGTTCATCAAAATGAACGAATCTTTTTTCGAGTCATTTGGTTCATTCAATGATTCATGAAAAGATTAGTTATTTTTTATTTTGGTGGTCACGACCTGAACGATATTTCCGGAGTGTGAGGTGCTGAGGGAATCTGGGAACAGTCCTCGTGATGCAGTGTTTGTTGTTTGTTCACTCTCAGAATTGCGGCCACACTTCACGCTGGCGTCTGAGAGCGACCCGGCCGAGCAGGAGGACATTGATGATGACACGGTTCCCCAGGGAAACGCCGTGCCTAGCATAGCACCCGCCACTCATCATGACGACACCGTGGCCACGTCCGGAGTGAGCACGCTCAGTTCAACCGTTTCCCATGAGTCTCAGAGCGCGCAGCGATCTATCAGCATGGAGCTGGGGCGCATGAAGATCGAAACCAAGAGGTGAATGTTGTTTTTTATCTTCAGCTTTAATATTAGCGATGGGAAGTCTGATTCTTTTACGTGAACTGGTTCTTTAGGACAGTTCGTTTCAATGAACCAGTTCAAAATATTATTCATCAGAGCAGTTATACCCTTCACACACACACACACTGACACAGAGCAGTTAGACCCTTCACACACACACACACACACACACACACACTGACACAGAGCAGTTAGACCCTTCACCAAGGTCTAAGATACGTCCTTGCTTCAGGTTGCAGTTTCTGATTGGATAAGAAACAGATAAACATAGTAATTTTCCACACATACACAGATAGACTGAAGCACATCTCCATGGATTATGCGGCTGACACTCGGACCCTGAAGTTAGGCACAGTCGTGACCTTCCAGGTCTCAGATCTGGGTTGCTGGGTGCCAACATGTCCAGAACAACAACTCGGTCAATCTCCCATAATGCCTGTGGTTCCTTAACCTGTAACCAAGAAGACTAACACACACCCGACACACTGCTTTTCCAAGGTTGGATTTGGCCAGGCTCTAACTATAAACAGGAGAGTCCTCTCAAAACATCAAGATAATAAGATAATACGTTCTTTCTCTCAAGGATAGCTAGACTTCAGTCTAACTGGAAAATAAGGCTTTAAGAAATGGTGCCTTAAACTATTGGCTTCAATGACCCCTATAGTTTTTAACACGTTAAACACATTTCTCAAACAGTCCATAAATGAGCAAGCACTGTTACTGCATTCAGCTATCAAAGAGAATACATGAAAACAACATTTCAGTAATCACACTGGTAACTCCTGTAGGTGAATCTCCACAGAAGACACTCAACTCATAGGACACATATCGATTAGATTGTAAAACTCATTACTTATACATTCAATCAGCAGTTGCCTTCCAGTATCCACCCCTTCACTATAATAGAACATGAGTAGTAATAAGCTTTATCATAAATATGAAGTAAATAAATGGTGATAATAAATCTGGAAAAAAAATTATTTAGTAGTATATAGAAAATATGGGTAACGCTTTACAATAGGGTCTAATTTGTTACCATTAGTAACATCGTAACAACATTACACCAATTCAACAGCGATTTCTACTTGTGTTTGGTGCTTTAACCCTTGGCTAACATGCTAAGGGTTTTCCCGCCAATAGCAAAACGTGTAAAGATCACATCCCTGCACCCTGTCAGATGACCCCATACAGCACTGGGTCATGTTTGTCTTGCAACCTTTTATGGTGATGAAACTTTGAACAGGACTCAAAATTCATGCAGATTTGAATTAGATTTCTGAAAGTCATATTTTTGTGGTGGTATTAGGGTGCATTTTAAATGTTTGACTGAGAAATGTGAACATTGACCATTTGTATTCTTTGCAGAAGTATTTCTTTAATATTCAGCAATTATTGGACAATGATTAACCATAATTATAGCTTTTCAGAGCATGTGTAAGATGTGTTCTGTGTATTTGCATGTTTATCATGTGTTCTTTGCATCAAGTCATAGCACACTTTTACATCTGGTTTTATACTTAGACATGAGTGTGTTTGTGTGCTCTAGATTGTTGGAGGAATTATTAGAGAAGAGAGAGAATATCAGGCCATCCTACAGCAAGTCCTGGAGGAGAGAGAACAAGAGATCAAACTATTAAAGTGTCGATCCGGGCCTGTCTGGTGAGTCTGATTTGCGCATTTATACACACACGCATATAGACACACACTGTATTCAGAGCTACAGACTGCAATGAAAATGCCTGCTGGTTAAATATCAGTTGACCGATGTATGTCTTTTAACATGTTTGTCCCACTGCTGCTTAAATTCCCCAGTGTTCTCTAAAACTGAGGGTATTACATACTGTAATATATCTGAAAGAATAGAAACTCAGGTTCAGCCTCAGGCTGTCTGGATGGTTCAACACCATCCTGAGTCCCGAAAGACTTCATGTTCAGCCCACTGTTGTTCACCCTGATGACTCATGACTGTACTGCCATAAACAGTGCAAACCACATCTCAGTGTGGGCCTTAATTAATAGATTATTATTAATGTTATTTATTGTGCCAATTTTCACAGGAATTCCTTAATTACTGAAACTTTGCCGAGTCCAACGATACCAAACATGCTAGGTTTCTCCTTTTGGTTTGTGTAGTGTTGTGATTAAGTGCATAAAAACATTTGCCAATATCTTCGAAACCGATTCGAGACGAAACCACTGTTCGGAGACACAGGTTGTTGGCTATACACTAGGGCTGCACGATGTATCACTTTAACATCGATATCGCGATGTGCGCATCCACGATAGTCACATCGCAAGAATGTGCGATGTCACTAGGGATCGTTAATCCGTGATTCGTGATCAGTAGGCTGCGTGCCAGCAGCTCCCCGGCCCGTAACGCTTGTGATTCGCGGATTAAATGCAAAGTTTAACCATCATAGTGAGAGTTTATCAATTTGCAAGTCCTGTCAGTTTAAACATCAAGCGCAACACTGGAACTTGTGCTGTTTTCTGTCAGCCTTACTAAAGCGCATTTTTGTCCCGCCAAACTTGACCGGTGAATGATGTAGATGACAATGAGTGACTTCTGCGCTCGTTTAACTGAGAGAGAAGTCCCGGTCGCGCGTGCACTCTCACCGTCTTCAAACTCCCTTGCTCTCCCGTGCTCGAGCATGTCAATGAATTGAGTTGACTGAATATCTTTGAGAATACATGACGGTAAAAGGTCGGAAGACCTTCTTTTTCTGAACTACCACTGGTTGTGAATTGCTGTTCCACACATTCAGAGATGACATTACATAAACCACACTTTCAATAAAAAAAAAAGCGATCCAGTGATGAAATGTTTTCTGTGTTGACACAAATCTTGTGCGATGTCCTAACCTGCCTGGATAATCACACAGCGGGTATGGCGTGGTCCGTTAATGAAACGTCCGATTCGCGAACTAATGACTCATTTGAACCGATTCACTTTAATGAATGGTTAAAACAACTGATCTATTCAACACTGAACTCAAGAGACATAAATCGGAAACAATTTACAATAAGGTTCCATTTATTAAAGTCTAGTTAACTACATTAATAATAATAATAATTCATTACATTTATATAGTGCTTTTCTCTGCACTCAAAGTGCTTTATATAGCGGGAAGGGGAATCTCCTCAACCACCACTAATGTGCAGAATCCTGTTAACATAACCTGTTAATTACATTAGTAAACAACATTCAATTAATTAATATTAGTTTCTATGCGGATATACTCCATAACAAAACAACCCCAGTCATTCAATGATTCATTCTCCAAATAGAGCTATTCAAATCATCTGGGGAAATTGTTCTAATATCGCAATATATATCGCGGATATATAAAATATCGCAATGCCATTTTTTACCAATATTCGTGCAGCCCTACTATACACTAATGCCCAAATTTACCTATTGTAATGGCACTGGTCTTAATAGATTCCTTGGGTTATGCCGAAAAATAGATGCATAGAGACCAATTTTGCCATAGTCAGCCAAACTTCCTGTCCACCATCTTTATTTTCCTTTAAAACCAAACTTCTAGACCGTGTGTGTGATTTTCACCAAAATTAAATCTTAACCCTCAAGTTAAGGCATGATGCCAAAATGACTATTCAAGCTTTATCTCTGCAGTGCCTTGACATATTGACACCAAAATCACCTCAGTCTGACCACACTACATCAGTTTCGTAACTCTGCCACCTATTGATCAAAAGTGACAAACCATTAAATCATTTTATTAGTGATTGTATTTGTGATTTTGCCTAAAATAATCTTAAAATGACTTTAAATGTTCATTGTTGTAGTTGGTCTGACACTTGATGTTGATGTTTGCGCTTGGCTCTGATAATGGCTGCTTGCAGCTATATTTATTATTATTATTTCTGCAGTTTCCCTGACCCCCAGTCCTCACTGTCTTTTGGTATATTTTCTTTCTTGCTACATAATTTCAAGTATGTTGTTTTCCTCATCTTGTGTCCTTATGCGCTGCACACCTAGTGAAATGACATTTTGCTTCACTGTACACAGCTGGAATTACTATAAACTACAATACAATACATAACTCCTTTAAAAGACTGCATGCTTCGAAGATCACGTTTCATTGATGCCTTAACGTGTGTGTGCATATTTGCACTGTAAGCATTTATAGTAGCACACCATCATTTGTGTTTGTGTGTTACTGTGTGTTTATGGCAGATGTTCCTGTGCACCTCACAAACACAAATAGTTCATTTGAAGGAGACGGAACACCGGGAACTTCTGGACTGGCTGAAACTCCACGGGGCGGATGCAGACTCCATAGAGAGAGTAATACACAGAAAATCTGTTCACTTTGGCCTCCGATTATTTTAAAACATCTGGTCCTTCATAATAGTGTCTGAAATCAACAGGTAATGGATTATGTTCTCTCCATATCATAGGTGATAGCCGAAGATTACAGTCTTGATGACATCCTTCATTACGTCACGAGAGACGACTTGAAGACTTTGAGATTACGGTACGGGAACAATTCTGATATTCTGTAATGTATTCTTATTTTAAAGGGTTAGTTCACCCAAAAATGAAAATTATGTCATTAATGACTCACCCTCATGTCGTTCCAAGCCCGTAAGACCTCCGTTCATCTTCGGAACACAGTTTAAGATATTTTAGATTTAGTCCAAGAGCTTTCTGTCCCTCCATTGAAAATGTATGTACCTTATACTGTCCATGTCCATAAAGGCAATACAGACATCATCAAAGTAGTCCATGTGACACCAGTGGGTTAGTTCGAATTTTTTGAAGCATCGAAAATACTTTTTGGTCCAAACATAGCAAAAACAACGACTTTATTCAGCATTGTATTGTCTTCCGGTTCAGTTGTTGATATGTGTTCAGTGACGTGGGTTACAGCTGACGTGAGACGCGGCTGACGCGTGTTTGGTGCGTCCGTCCGTGTATTCAGGTTCAAATAAATATGGGCAAAAAAATGCAAGTCTTCCTCGGTGTGGAAATCCTTAGACATGTTTGCGAAGATTGTTTTGTATAGCGTGCGTCTCCCTCAGACTGTGAATGAAGCTCGGACGCGCCAGACGCGCGTCAGCCCGTCTCATGTCGCGTCTCACGTGCAGCGTAACCCACGTCACTGAACGCGCATCAGACAACTGAACCGGAAGACAATACAACGCTGAATAAAGTCGTTGTTTTTGCTATATTTGGACCAAAAAGTATTTTCGATGCTTCAAAAAATTCGAACTAACCCACTGGTGTCACATGGACTACTTTGATGATGTCTGTATTGCCTTTATGGACATGGACAGTATAAGGTACATACATTTTCAATGGAGGAACAGAAAGCTCTTGGACTAAATCTAAAATATCTTAAACTGTGTTCCGAAGATGAACGGAGGTCTTACGGGCTTGGAACGACATGAGGGTGAGTCATTAATGACATAATTTTCATTTTTTGATGAACTAACCCTTTAAAAAGACATTAGCATTCATGGGTTATATTTCACAGTAGCCCTCAAACCGTATTCACTTTATAGCCCTTAATCCTGTAATTGTGGACAAATGTGGGCACTGAGGACTCAGGTGTGATCCTAATTTTTATTTATTATAAATGTTGTATCACTGTCTTCAATAAAATTTTGTCTATCCATTTATGGTGGGTTGTCTTTTTATTTTATTTTGGGGGTATTTTTGAATTTATAAGAGCTAAAACTAATGATGAAGTAACTTTGCTGTCACCTGGTGTCTTATTTTGGCTTATTTTAGAATGCTCTTTCCCATTCATTTCTATGGGTGCCCATTTTTGACCCAAATACAAGATTAAGGAGGTTTTTTTATCACCAACTTAACATTGTAGAATTGAGTAAAAAAAAAATGTGTGTTTAGGAGGCAAACTTTAGGAAAAGCAGCCAAGTCTTGTACCGCTCAGATCAAGGGAAGTATTTTTAAAAAAATAAATCAAAACTATTTTGCCCACATTTGTCCAGAATACGGTTTTAGGGTTAAATTGTTACACCATTCAAATATTTCAGGTCAATGTTTTTGAAAGATGATTCACCAAGACAGCGTTCATTTAGTCAAAAATACAGCAAAAACTATAGTATTATGAAATATTACAGCATTACAATTTACAATAACTGTATTCTATTTTAATGTTGTAAAATGTAGTTTATTCCTGTGATCAAAGCTTAATTTCAGTCTTTAGCATCACATGATCCTACAGAAATCACTCTAATATGATGATTTGCTGCTCTAGATATGTTTCTTATAATTATCACAGTTAATGACAAGTGAGGCGCAGAAAAGCATTGAAAATATGACCTTAAATGTAATCTTTTGCAATATAGGCTTCTATAAAACAGTGGAGTGAGTTACTCATCATTGTTCGGCTTGTTGCAAGTTCCAGATGCTTTGACAGACGCATAATACTGAAACTAATTGGTTTATTTTACGTTATCTGAGAAATGGGAAATTAATTTCTGTTTATGCAAACGTGATCCTCCGGAGACACATAAATGATATTGCACAACGATAAAGTTGCACACATAATTCCTGTTCACTTTGGGATGGTTGGGTTTCTCAGCTATGCACAGTCTAATTGTGTTTTTTCTTGTGTTTGTAGAGGTGGAGTCCTGTGTAAACTGTGGAGCGCCATCTCTGAGCACAGGAAGAAGCCCGGCTGAGGCCCGCACACACGCACACGTGCCATCCAGACTCTGTTCAGCTGTTAAAACACAACCAAATATATAGTGGGATCAATTGAAGTCTTATGTGATTATCCACATCACATGTAAATATGTTTTATTTTTTCTATTTGTCTGTGAAATTGCAGTTTTACATCTGACCGTAAATGAACTGTTCAAGACGCAGACATTTGATACGTGAACACTGTTACGGCATCTTTACATAGGAAACTTGTTTTTATTTTTTAGATTTGGTTACAGAAACATGTCTTGACCTGCCTGAGAACTTTTTCCAGTCCAAATCTCTTTTCCTTTCAGAAAAGACACTGAAACTACGCTGAAAATCTGTGTGTTTTATATATTTTTACATGTATCATCATTAATAAGGTGTATTGTCAAGTAATTTGCTAATATTCCTTTTTTTTAATCAAAGCTAGTTATATTTGCATATATTTTAAATTACAGGTATGAAGATACACAATAACCAATCAAACTGAATTGTGTTTCCACAAATTGTGAGGTGATGCATGAATAAACCACCTCTGAAATTGTATATAAACTCCTTTTAGAGCTACATTCCTGAGATTATATGTAAACTATATCCAGAAGCACAGAGAATATATCACAAATGTGTACGTAAGTCTATTTATTCAGCACAAATCTCCAGAGATTCTGTGAAACTACCATTTAAGTTTCTAGTCATATTATAAAACATAACATAAATGATGTGTATCTAATGATACACATCTAAACACACACCTACAGTATGGCTATGTAATGTGACAATCATGTAATGGATACGTTTGATATCTGTGGTAAATATTTGCATGATCAATGTTTGCAACGGTTCATTTTGTGAAAATTGGAATTTCACTTTTGGATTAAATAAAAGGTTTGGGAAAAAAATCGTCATAATTCCAGCTAGTATAGTTCAAACATAATAAGTGTTATTACATTATTTGCTAGTTGTCATGCTCATTACCGATTGCCCCACACTCCTCAGTTTTCTTTGGTGGAACACTAAAGACATTTAAAGAACGATGGGGTTCAAAAAACATTGACCATTGACTCTCATTGTAGACAAAACAATGTGTTCCACAGAAGAAATTCATACATATAGTTTTGTAATGACATGAGGGTGAGTAAACATTACCAGACCTTTCATTTTTGGTTTAGCTATTCCATTATTGCTCAGTCATTACAGTTTACAAGACGGCCTTTTGACGACAGATGGGGGACATCTTTACTGGTGCATATTAACATCCAATGATTTATAACACAATTTTTCACATTACACTGACCTGCACTGTTTGGCCCTGATGTCAAGTATAATTCAGGAAAAAATTATTCTTTTTTTTTGTTTTCAAACCAAGTACCACATCTGATTAAATCAGACCTAGTCGCGTCTGTGTTCGTCTTTTTGTACATTTGCACAACTACAACGAGATACTTCGGGTTTTATACATAACTAACCCATTAATTTACATTAACCCTTCCCTCCGGAATATGCAAAAAGGGGGCATGGCCATATTTCTGTGGCTATGTCGAAAGAGTTATAGTTGAGAGCTGGTGTTGGAAGTGTGTTATTTCTGAAGACAGCTTCCAGAATCTCCACGAATTCAATGCTGGATTCAACAAGGTTACTAACATGAAGCAGATCCAACTTTAAAACCAGAGGCTGCAGTTGTTGGACCACAACCTGTAAGTAAGACTTAATCATTTAAAATGTATTTGCATGTATAATTTCAGGCAAAATGTTTTAGTTTTATCACGGACGTAAGCAAATGCCAGCGCTGGCTTTAGTAGCCATTTAGTAATGTCTATGACATTCGTGTACAAATATTTTGGACCTGAATTTGTAATTAAGTACTAATTTTGTATATTTTGTATGTATATTTTATGACGTAATAGTTCATTTGATCAAGAACTTAATGCCAAGCTGTTTGTTTATAGTAGCCAGTTAGTTTGATGCTATTTTGTGTGTATAAGACAAACGTGTATAAAGTTCAAATAATTATATGTAATCACAGCAAACTTCAGCTGCTGTTATCTATCAGTGAAAGAGTTTATGTTAAAAAAGCGTTTGTAATTGGTTTGTAAAAGGTTGTTTCAGGCATGTTTGGCCTGAGTTTATGTTGCATTTCCACTGTTCTGACCAGCAGGGGTCACCAGCGTGTGGCGCTTTAACAGTGAATCATTTTGCAAAGCTTTGAATCAATTGAACCAAGTGCTTCACAAACAGTGATGTTTTCGTCTGTGATGACGATAAAGAAATTATTTCGTTAACGCACCGGTTTTTTTTTTTGCGACGATAGCGCGATGATGACTAGCTAAAAATAGCTCTGAGGTGACTAAAACATGACGAGACGGAACGAAAATGATTATAAGTCAGACGTTCACAATGCATGTAATTTATGCCTGTTATGCGTGAAATCGGTCTGTATGGAGCTAAAAATAAGTATCAGCAATGCTGCCGTTTCCTATCGCGTGCGCCCAGCACCGGCCGCCGCGCGCGCACCAGATTCCACACAACAACAACACCGGGTTTAATGGTAGGCTAGTTTTTGTACCAAGTCAAGTCAATAGAGTCGGACAAAAACTAGTATACAACCTGTTGGAAAGCACATTTTGCAGCGATGTTTGTGTGAGCATATCAGTGAACATCCCTGACCACGTGAGTTTGACGTCTTTGTAAACAAATGTTTAATGCGTTTTATGAATGATTGTGTGGGTGCTAGCACACAAACCTAAAATCTTAACCGTTCTATGTCATCTTTAAGTGTAAAATACCGAACTAACCAAGACCAAATACAGTGTTTATTCAGGGATTGTCTTATTCATTTTTGAGTCATTCTCTAATTTAGGGTACATTTCATGTCGGCAAAATAGCACAAGGAGCACTGTCCTTTCTCAGTGGAATATTAAGTGTCTCAATATAGTATATTAATTTAGTGTTACATATCTGTTATCTGCAGAGCTTAAATATTAACTGTTTTAAAAATAAAATAAATTAAAAACATGTTTTTACTTCAGTTTGTCAACTATGTTATGGACAAACAGGGTGTTATACAAACCATTCAATTCAGTCTTTCACTTGAAATTAAAAGCAATTTTGAAGGCTCTTGAGTCTATTTCTGCCACACATACAATTGTTATTTAAAATTATTTTCATATTTAATCTTTTTTTAAAGATTAACATGACATGCATTTATAATGGTCCTTAAGGACAAGGATGTTTTTCATCATAAATCTCCATTAAAGTTATTTTTGGTAATTAAAAAAGATGTTATAGTAAACTCCAACCTATGCAAATAAGAAGAATGCCTAAAAATGTCAGAAACATCAATATTGGCTATTTTAACTTTAAGAATCTAAGTGTAACCTAGGTGACAATGAAAATCACACGGATGACACAAGTAACCTACTTGACTGGCAATATGGTTAACCATGGACAACATTTTATTCATGAGACAGAATTGAATTATCAAAGTTGCTTTCAGTAAAAACCTCTTTTATTTTAAATGTAGAATTATTAAACAGTACAGAAATGCACATAATTCCACAGAGAATACATGGATTCTGAGACATGCTCTTTTGAAATGCTATTGTATCTTTTTCAGTTTAGTTTCTTTTTAGTTTTAGCACTGATGTAACTTAGTTGAAAGATAGTTGACTGTAACTTAGTTGACCATAACTTAGTTGACAATTTCCATATTTCTTCCCCATAACAGAAATGGTGGACCTAGCCTAGCTAACCACATGTCATGTTTTTTAGCAGGTTAATGTAAGAATTCAAGACAACATTTCATTATAATAAATAAAACGTTTTAGCTATGACAATGTACATAACATAGTTGAAGATTAATAATACGGCCGTTGACAGTACGCTTTTCTACATCAAATATTGAAAAAACTGAGAAGAGACTCACCATGGTGTGTTTGAAATGGCCTCCACAGAGGAAAATGAAATGGAATTGTCTTGGGACAAACGATTTTTGAGTTGCTGGGGGAGGTTTTGTTTGTAACATAGTTGACCAACATTTTGTGGACACGAATAAATTAATATATTTTAAGTATTTAAATAAATAACTTATATTTGAAACTATTATTTTCCTTTAATATTAAGACTTTTGTAAAAGATTTCAAAAAGAATTGATTTATTTGAATGACCCTCAAGTTTCTCACATTGAAATCGGACATGGACAAAACTGTACATTTAGGGCCATATTGACACATTTTAAGCAAAATGAACAATATTGTCTGTGTGATGTTATTTCAGGAAGCAAGTTTACACATAAATTGCGATTTGTTTGAAGAAATTTGATTGTATAAGTATATTTAACATCAGTGGACATGCAGTGTACCCTAAATTACAGAATCACCCTTTTATGTATAACACACTCCAAGTGTCATGTTTGTTTCATACTTTATATTCAAGTATGCATTCTTTGTTCAACCCACCTCAGTATTAGATATTTATTTTATTATTTTGTTTCAGAATGTTTGCAACTTTGCAGTTTGCACAAGTTAAAGATAATCTGGGTTGTATACATAATGTTTGTGTTTACAAATAATATGCATCTTATTGTTGCATACTACGTTGTTCATTGCACTTTAGCAATTTCTCAAATAAAGCCACAATTGGCAAAGTAAGAATGTTTTATTCCTGGCTTTTTTTGGAGTAAAACAGTGATTCCACTGTTACCACTTTATCTGTGTACAATGTTCTAGGTTGTTTAAACTTTAAACCATTCCTTTATTACTGTGATAACTGGTAAAAATAGCTTTTAATATTCAGGGGTAAAACTATAACTTGAAATATGGGGATAAAGGTTTCTGCCCAATGTGACAATGAAGTACAGCTTGGCAATGGCATCTGCATCTCCATCAATGAGAAAGTCTAGTTTATTATGCAAAGGTTGTAAGGTTAGCTTGTTTTATGAATTGCAACATTTGCTAAAATCTCTCAAAGCTAAGCCCATTTCCACTACTTTTTAAACTAAATTAATTTGTTAAAGACTACTTTTTTTTTTTTTTACTAAAATTGATAAAACTTGACTAAAACCTTTTGGTGTTTTCGTCAACTAAAACTTGACTAAAACTATTAGGTTTATAAGTGACTAAAATATGACTAAAACTTAAAAGCATTTTCGTCCAAAAGACTAAAACTAAAGGGCTGCCAAAAACAACACTGTTCACAAAAAAATTATTCACTGTTGAAGCATTCGAAGCGTGACACGCTGGTGACCCCTGCTGGTCAGAACAGTGGAAATGCAACAGAAACTCAGGCCAAACATGCTTAAAACAACCTTTTATAAGCCAATTGCCAACACTTTCTTGAAAGTACCTTTTAAGAAACTAGCCTTACTCTTCTGCAGTTTCTACTTTTTAGCAGTTTCTACGGTAAAGCCTAAGCCAATGCAAGGTGTTTGGCTAATAAAGAAAAAGCCTCCCCGTCGAGGAATCGAACCCCGGTCTTCGCGTGACAGGCGGAGATACTGTCCACTATACTAACGAGGACTGGCTGATAGCGGTTTGTCTCAGAGTGGTAGGGCACTGTATACTGACCATTGAGAAGTCACTGAATATGCTTTCCATTATGGGAGTTTTTATTATTTAAGCCTTTTATTTTGGCCAAGGGGGCAGGAAGAGGAGCTCTCCCTCTCCTATGGAGGAATCCACCTGCAATCCAATGAGATGAAGGGTTTGTTTATTTAGCTTCCAGGAAGTTCATAAAAATCTTGAGTTCCCTTCGAGAGCGGTAACTTCAACATTGCATCAGCTGTGACACTGCAGGAACTTCTCCACTTTTGTTGAAATCGTATATGTTTATCATGCTAGCTTGGAACAGCTCGCCAGTTTTTGCGAAGTATGCAAGTACTGACAGGCTCAGGGCAGTATAAAACATATGGGAACGACAATTGCAAATCTCTTTCTTCACGCTGTCATCGTTGAAGTTGCACCTGAGGACAAGTTACCTTTTCTTCCTTTCTTCCGATGGCTAACCTTTGCAGGATTTGAACAGCCCCATCAACCCGCCCGACACCTATGAGTACTGAGTGAGCCTGCCTGGGCCTGGCCCTCGCCAAGGCGGCCTTCTTGGACTCCACGGGCATGCACTGCGCCAACCTGCCCGTGCGCACTTGAGAACCAGGTGGGTTTTTGCTTACGCTATTACCGGGATCAAGACCCACTGCCGCAAGCGAGCCGCTGGTGGGCCCTCCTCCACCCAGAAATGAGGGCTGGGGCTGTCATCCTCTAACGTTGCCACGTTCCCACCGGTCCTTTTCGTGGATGTGCTGGACTCGACGTGGAATGCCCCGGACGAGCCTATCTAGAATAAGTTTGATTCCTGGTATCTTCAGTCGGGCTGCCTGGCTGCTTCGAGAAGGAGGACTGATCCGCGCGTGTGCACACTGCCACCCAGGCCATCTTCTCCCAGGTGGCGGGGCGGAAGCCCACAGCTATGTGTGCATGCCCCCCAGTCAATGAGACCGTCACCATGCTGTGTCCACCCTTTAGTTTCTGGGCGCGGATCTCAGCCTGCAGTCCATGCCGTGCAAGTTCATGGTTCAAAGCCTATGCTTCTGCTGGTGAAGCAGCATCCGCTCTGTATTTCATGAAAGGACTCTGGACTCTGTAACCGCTCATGGTTACAAACCACTCTGCCTAGCCCATTGGCCACTTCATGGGCTTCATGGTCATCCTTAACAGGTACCTGTAGTTAACCCTAGCTGACTTAAAGATATGGACTGCGAGGCGATCCTAAATGCTCCAATCACTCCCTCCGGTCTCTTTGGTGACGCTTGAGCATCTCTCTAAGGCGCAGAAGTGCAAAAAAGCTATGAGTCACATGATGCCCCGTTGCTCGTTCCAGCCATCGTTAATGTCTCACTCTTCGTCGGCACCTCGCCGTCGGCTTCTCTTACGGTGGGATTTAATACATACGCCCATGCATTTTATACTGCTTGCGAGCCTGTCAGAATTTACATACTTCGCAACAGTTGGCCAGCTGGCATAAACCTATGCAATTTCAATAAAAGTAAAGAAGGGAGGAGTTCCCACAGCGTCATTGCTGACGCAATGTTGAAGTTACCGCTCTCGAAAGAGAACTCAAGATTTTTATGAACTTCCTGGAAGCTAAATGAACAAACCCTTCATCTCCTTGGATTGCAGGTGGATTCCTCCATAGGAGAGGGAGAGCTCCTCTAAGAGGGAGAGCTCCTCTTGTCTTAAATGACAATAACTCCCATAATGGAAAGCATATTCAGTATGACATGACTTTTCAACTGGTGAGCATAAAAAGCAGTGCCAGAGACACAGGAGTAACAGCCAGTCCTCGTTAGTATAGTGGACAGTATCTCCGCCTGTCACGCGGAAGACCGGGGTTCGATTCCCCGACAGGGAGGCTTTTTCTTTAAGACAGCCAAACACCTTGCATTAGCTCAGGCTTTACCGTGGAAGCTGGTAATAAAGCGACCCAGAAAAGTAAGGTTAGTTTCTTGAAAAGTACTTTCAAGAAAGTGTTGGGAATTGGTTAATAAAGGTTGTTTTAGGCATGTTTCGCCTGAGTTTCTGTTGCATTTCCACTGTTCTGACCAGCAGGAGTCACCAGCGTGTAACCTCTTGCTATTGATGCAGCAACTCAACAATTTTTTTTATCTGTTATTAAGTTTAATACAAATAGGTAAGCTATAAAGACCATTAGTTTATGGGAAACACTTTAATTTGTTAACATTAGTTAGCTACATTAATATAAACTAAGAATAAACAATACTTCTACAGAATTTATTCATCTTCATTTCCTAACATTATTCAAATCAAATGTTGTATTTGTTAACATTGGTTAATGCACTGTGATCTAACAACATGGACAATTGTTGACCCGTTGTATTTTTATTAACTAATGTAACAAAGTTTAATAAATACTGTAACAAATGTATTGCTCATTGCTAGTTAATGTTAGTACATTAATGTTAACAGATTAAACCTTATTGTAAAGTGTTCCCAGTTTATGTTATCTTTTTAAGATCTTTGTTTGATACCAAGGGGTTTATTTGTGATTGTTTTAAAATATTTTTTAGATATTATTAATGACACATTTGTATAATAAAAAGGAAGAGGTTTAGTTAATAAACTCTATTGAACTGACCTATCAAGCTCTCCATTAAACAAGCCCAACAATTTAAGTGGCTACAATATATTTTATACAGACACTTCATATTAAATGGTATTAAATGATTTGTTAAATGCATTTGAAAAATTTAACATTCAAGAAAGCATTTGCTGGTGACCCCTGCTGGTCAGAACAGTAGAAATGCAACAAAAACTCAGGCTAAACATACCTAAAACAACCTTTTACAAACAAATTGCAAACACTTACTTGAAAGTACTTTTCAAGACACTAACCTTACTTTTCTGGGTCGCTTTATCAGCAGCTTCCACAGTAAAGCCTGAGCAAATGCAAGGTGTTTGGCCGTCATAAAGAAAGGGCCTCCCCATCGGGGAATGGAACCCCGGTCTTCCGCGTGACAGGCGAGAGATACTGTCCACTATACTAACGAGGACTGGCTGTTACTCTTGTGTCTCTGGCACTGTTTTGTATACTCACCTGTTGAGAAGTCACTTTATACTGGACATGCTTTCCATTATGGGAGTTATTGTCATTTAAGCCTTTCATTTTGGCCAAGGGGGGGCAGGAAGTGGAGCTCTCCCTCTCCTATGGAGGAATCCACCTGCAACCCAAGGAGATGAATGGTTTGTTCATTTAGCTTCCAGGAAGTTCATAAAAATCTTGAGTTCCCTTTCGAGAGTAGTAACTTCAACATTGCGTCAGCTATGATGCTGTGGGAACTCCTCCCTTCTCTACTTTTATTGAAATCGTATAGGTTTATGCCAGCTTGGAACAGCTGTCTGACTGTTGCGAAGTATGTCAATTCTGACAGGCTCGCGAGCAGTATAAAATGCATGGGCGTATGTATTAAATCCCACCGTAAGAGTAGCCGACGGGCGAGGTGCCGGCGAAGAGCGAGACCTTGACGAGGGCTGAAAGCGAGCAACGGGGCATCATGTGACTCATAAACATTTGTGCATTTCTGCACCTCAGAGAAACTCTCAGTAACTGACTCCACGGCGTCACCAAAGAGACTGGAGGGAGTGATTGGAGCATTTAGGAGTGCCTCGCAGTCCGTATCTTCAAGTCAGCTAGGGTTAACTACAGGTACCTGTTAGGGACAACCATGACGCCCATGAAGTGGCCAATGGCCTAGGCAGGGTGCTTTGTAACCATGAGCGCAAAGTCCGTTGCCGCGCACAAGTCTTTCATTAAATGCAGAGTGGATACTGCTTCACCAGCAGAAGCATAGGCTTTGTCAGACAGATGAGAACTTGAACTTGCACGGCATGGACTGCAGGCTGGGATCCGCTCCCAGAAACTAAAGGGTGGACACAGGTACATGGTGACGGTCTCATTGACTGGGGGGCATGCGCACATAGCTGTGGGCTTCCACCTTGCAACACAGGGAGAAGATGGCCTGGGTGGCAGTGTGCAAGCGCACGGATTGGGGTGCAGACTACGACCCCACCACGTACTCGTGGACAGCGTGGAAGAACGGAGTCCTCCTTCTCAAAGAAGCCAGGCAGCCTGACTGAAGATACCAGGAATCCAACTTACTCTTGATAGGCTCGTCCGGGGCATTCCACGTCGAATCCAGCACATCCACGAAAAGGACCGGTGGAGACGTGGCAGACGTTCAGAGGATGACAGCCCCAGGCCTCGTTTCTGGGTGGAGGAGGGCCCACCAGCAGCTCGCTGGCGGCAGTGGGTCTTGATCCCGTAATAGCATAAGCAAAAACTCACCTGGTTCTCAAGTGCGCACGGGCAGGTCAGCGCAGTGCATGCCCGTGGAGTCCAAGGAGGCCGCCTCAGCAGGGGCCAGGCCCAGGCAGGCTCACTCAGTACTCATAGGTGTCGGCGGGTTGATGGGGCTGTATCAAATCCTGCAAAGGTTAGCCATCAGAAGCGAGGAAAAAAGGTAACTAGTCCTCAGGTGCAACTTTAACGATGACAGCATGAAGAAAGAGATTCTGAAGCAATAGGCTATATGCACGCATAAGTTTTGCAATTGACGCAAGGATGCTCTTCAGTTTCTGGTTGGGGAGATTAAAGCGGAGGAAAACCGAGGAAAACGGGATTATGGCAGAGTCTTCAAAATGTACTGTCCTCCCGTCTTTGAAACAAAACTTTCATACGTTTAGATGTCATTTTATAGTTATGTTTATTTAATATAATTTTAAAAAGAAGGATAAACACAACGAGGGGTGTCTGTTTTGTCTGTTTTTGTGACTAACGTTTCTTTAGTATAACCATGGAGTATAAAATTCAATATAAATTCTCGGTATTGCATTGGACTCTACGATCAGCGGAAGTTATCGAGCATCCTTAGACCTTCACAGGAAAATACCGCCGGTGCATAGACGCTTTCAGCAGTGACAACATAAAACACACGATTATGCGCATGTGCATAAAACTGGCCCAGACTTAACTTCCGGCAAACTTGCGCAGACAATCCATAACAAGTAAATAACCATCAGTAGCTGGTATTTCTTGACAGTCAAAGAAAATAAATGTTACCTGGCCCAAACTGAATGTGACACTACGAGACCCGTTGAACAAAAATAGGAGACAAGATGTTTTTCTACCGACGTGTCTGATTTACCGCAGTGTTAAAAGACTGTGAGCGAGCGGAGCGCGGCGACGAGGCTTTATTAGGTGAACATATCTCTCCTTATTAGCTTCTTTACATGCTTGCTTAACCTTTTTTTAAGGCGGGTTCTCCACATGACGAGGATGTTGGATGGATCTGTGCAGCGTTATGATACATTCTGCTCCGCTGTTAATATGTTTGTGTGTGAGAGAGAGAGAGAGAGAGAGAGAGAGAGAGAGAGAGAGAGAGAGAGAGAGAGAGAGAGAGAGAGAGAGAGAGAGAGAGAGAGAGAGAGAGAGAGAGAGAGAGAGAGAGAGAGAGAGAGAGAGAGAGAGAGAGAGAGAGAGAGAGAGCTTGCGAATATGCGCTACACGCAACTCTGCAGTCAAATACAACTTTTCCTTAAATTGTAAAAAACACGGAAATCAATATGTGGCGGTCAGCGCTGATAATGAGTTGGGCTGCCACTAATAAATGCATGGGAAACACTGTACCGGATACTCGGATAAACCTAGCTATTTTAATATAGTATCTAATACAGTCAATGCCGTATTATCCAATAAACAGTATAAACTAACAGAACGGAAGTTAACTTTGGGCCAGCTCATCACCATGGCAACGCGTTCTGATGAAAGCGTCTATAGAGCCCATTGTCACGCCCATGCATTTTATACTGCCCTGAGCCTGTCAGTATTTGCATACTTAGCAAAAACTGGCCAGCTGTTCCAAGCTAGCATGATAAACATATACGATTTTTCAACAAAAGTGGAGAAGGGAGGAGTTCCCGCAGCGTCACAGCTGACGCATTGTTAAAGTTAACGCTCTTGAAAGGAAACTCAAGATTTTTATGAACTTCCTGGAAGCTAAATGAACAAACCCTTCATCTCCTTGGATTGCAGGTGGATTCCTCCATAGGAGAGGGAGAGCTCCTCTTCCTGCCCCCTTGGCCAAAACAAAAGGCTTAAATAACAATAACTCCCATAATGGAAAGCATGTCCAATATGAAGTTACTTTTCAACGGGTGAACATACAAAAACATGCCAGAGACACAAACATATCAGCCAGTCCTCGTTAGTATAGTGGACAGTATCTCCGCCTGTCACGCGGAAGACCGGGTTCGATTCCCCGACGGGGAGGCTTTCTTTACGACAGCCAAACACCTTGCATTAGCTCATGCTTTACTGTGGAAGCTGGTAATTAAGCAACCAAGAAAAGTAAGGTTAGTTTCTTTGAAACTACTTTCAAGAAAGTGTTGGCAATTGGCTTATAAAAGGTTGTTTTAGGCATGTTTGGCCTGAGTTTTTGTTGCATTTCCACTGTTCTGACCAGCAGGGGTCACCAGCGTGTGGTGCATCAAACGCTTCAACAGTGAATCATTTTGCGGTTCAATTGATTCAAAGCTTTGAAAATCTTTGTTTGTGTGAATCAAAGTGAATCAAACAGTGAATCAAAATGATTCACTGTTTTGAAGTGATCAAAAAGCCACATGCTGTTGACCTCTGCTGGTCAGAACCGTAAAAATGCAACAAAAACTCAGCCCGAACATCCATTGATTAAACAACCTTTTACAAACCCATTCCAAACGCTTTATTGGAAGTAAAATCTTTCGCATGCATTTAACAAATCATCTAATACCATTAAATATGAAGTGTCTGTATAAAAAATGTGTTGTATCCTATTATTAAACCGTTGGGCTTGTTATTAACTAAACCTCTTCTTTTTTATTATATAAATGTGTCATTAAAATGTCTAAACAAATATTTTAAAACAATGACAAAAAACACCTTGGTATTAAACAAAGATCTTAAAAAGAAAACATAAACTGGGAACACTTTACAATAAGGTTAATCTGTTAACATTAATGTACTAACATTAACTAACAATGAGCAATACATTTGTTACAGTATTTATTAATCTTTATTATATTAGTTAAAATACAATGGTTCAACGTTTGTTCATGTTAGATCACAGTGCATTAACTAATGTTATCAAATACAACATTTGATTTAAATAATGTAAGCAAATATTAACTAAGATGAATAAATGCTGTGGAAGTATTGCTCATTCTTAGTTCATATTAAGTAAATACTGGTAGCCTATTTTTTTGGAAGGTTTTCATGTAGGC
Organism: Hybognathus amarus; assembly: GCA_030378365.1. Lineage (NCBI taxonomy): Eukaryota > Metazoa > Chordata > Actinopteri > Cypriniformes > Leuciscidae > Hybognathus > Hybognathus amarus. The sequence goes on from JAQIUQ010007267.1 coordinate 65,778, forward strand.
TGTGCGAAATTGAACTTATAGGTTGATATACAAACACTTAAATATGGCTAATTTTGAATACTGTTATCATGCTTTAAATAAACAATGATGATATCTTTTTTTAAAAACAAAACAAAATCTGGAAGGGTTTTGTCAACTATAAATATAGACACATCTTTGCACAGCCTGCTATTATAATAAAAGAGGCAGGATGAGGAAAAGTGATCTAGGGAAAAGTGAATCTAGAGATCAGTGCCACTGTGGTGATGAGGATTCGTCTAGATTGATGTATTTACAGCCAACAACCAATTATAGTTTTTGCTGTTAGTAATTGCTGACTATGACCTTTGAATTTAGTAGTTACATTTAGCCTATTTACATAGCTACATGTCTAGCAAAGTAAATAAAATATATAACATAGTATTCTTACTTTTTAAGGGATGTTTGTAAAACAAACATGCTCTAAAAACACACAAAAAGTGGGTGCACACACTTAAAAATCTAATCAAACCTTTCCAAAAATGTCGCTTATGATACGAGCAATGCTCCTGCCGCCTGTATCAAAGAAGTGACGTTATTATCTGCGACTGTTCTCAGTGCGCATGTGCGGTGTCCGTCCGGCGCATGTCGATGATATTGAAACGACATGGCGGTGTTATTGGAAACAACGTTAGGAGATATCGTGATTGATTTATACACAGAAGAGAGACCGAAAGGTAATTAATAGTAACATTAATGACAGGCGAAGAGTGTAAACGTATTTGCACTGCACGCAAAATTACACTTAATGCTAGTTCTTTTAATACAATCAACAAAACGTCGTAATAAGAAATCTCTGTAGGAACTTTTTACTTGATAAACATGTAATTTCGTGATAATTTGCTTGTTTAACCAGAATTCTAGTTGTTATATTATTAATGTTTCACTAGAAGAGTTCTAAACTCACTACATGATATCAGTGATATGTTTATATGTACTGATTGATAACCAGAATTGTACTTCTAATTTTCCAGCCTCGCTGAACTTCCTGAAACTGTGCAAAATCAAATATTACAACTATTGTCTGATTCACAATGTTCAGGTAATAAATATATGTATGCATGTCTTACATTGTGTTTGCTTTGTATTGTTTAAAATTTGCCAATTAATATTTTTGTTTTATTTCCTTTGAAACCATTAACATTATAAGAAACGAGACTGAAGTTTTAAGTTCTGAAAGTTACATTGTTTTATTAGAATGACATTCTCATAATTTCAAGGCAAAGTTTGATTCCTGTTGGAGGATATGTTAATGAATGTACTGTAGTTATCACTGCACATCTGCGGTGTAGTCTGACTGTCGGCAGTAATGTTGTTGCATGTGTCTCTGACCCGGTCCAGAGAGATTTCATCGTTCAGACGGGAGACCCCACCGGCACGGGCCGAGGAGGAGAGTCTGTGTTCTGGTAAGCCTCAGGTTCATGTTGTTGTGTTTTTGTGTTGACCGGATACACATGCGTTGTGTGATGGTAATGTGTGTTTGCAGTAAACTGTATGGCGATCAGGCACGCTTTTTTGAGTCCGAGAAGGTGCCCAGGATCAAGCACAGAAAGAAAGGGACGGTGTCTATGGTGAACAACGGCAGCGACCAGCACGGCTCTCAGGTTAATTGTGCACGTATATCTAATACACAGTGTGTATGTGGCTGTCGATGTCAGTGTTTGAGTGTGTGACTTTCTTTCGGCTCCAGTTCCTGATCACCTCCAGTGAGAATCTGGATTATTTGGATGGTGTTCACACTGTGTTTGGAGAGGTCACAGAGGGCATGGACGTGCTCGCTAAAATCAACGAGACCTTTGTTGACAACGACTTCATCCCCTTTCAGGACATCAGGTAGGACTAAGTGTTTTTGAGAGAGAGAGAAAGATCACATTTCACATGATATTTTTATTATGAAAGATACCAAATATTTTTGTGAACAGGTATGCAGAATCATCAATATGTAATAACTGATCCGAGTGCAGCGTACAGCTGATGAGAACAAGTAATGTAAAGTCAGGTAGAGAAAGTCAGTAAGCGCGCTTACATGCGATTATAATGGGATTTGGGCGATATTGCAATGAAATGTTACTTCACGTAAAGACAGTGCTTTGAGAAATATTCAATGTGATTAAGAACATAATCATAGTAACCATACTTGCATTAAACTATGTGGCGTACGCCAGTTTTAATTGCAGCGAACGGCACGTGCTCATGCTCAAAGTGCGCATGTGCTTAGATGTACACGGATACCGTGTGTTGTTCACACAACTTCATGAATGAACTCTGTAACATTATTCTGAAATTTTCCCTCCACTCGTTACTCTGATTATTGGGGATAATGGTATTATTGGTGTTCATGTAAATGTAGTGGATGTGTTCCTGTTGGAAAATGCCAGGTTTAGTGACTTCAGATCTTTGGAAAATACTAAGTTTTGTCCGAGGCACTTAGTAGCAAGTAAACTAGGTATTTACAAGGTGAACTGAGAAATATCTGTGAAATCAGTCCCTCCAGAAAAAACGTGATTATGCGATCGCATGATTCAGTGCATAATCAGCCAAAGTCTGCATATTTATGCGGAGCATTTTTGAAAATACTTCGCACTTTCGCCACATAAATTGCAGATTTCCGTGCAAAATATGCGGGGCTTGCATGATTTCATAATTCTCACATTTTTGTTGCAAAATAGTCACATATATCTTAGCAGAAAGTTGAGAAATGTTGCGTTTGCGTCACAGGAGAGAATCATCATTTTCCCCTGTTGCCATGGGAATGTTATGAAGTGACTTAACCTGTTGCCATGGGGACGTTATGAAGTTTTTTCATAACGTTATGATTATGAAAATAACTCTTATATTTCTTATATTTCATTTATTGATTTGTAAAGCAACAGAACGTGTTTGACTTTGACTCATCAGTGTTTTGTAAGTTTGATGTGTTTATTAAGGTCTGAAATAAAACTGAAATATTCCAGCATTTTTTATGAGGTATATGCTTGTTTATCATAGGAAGTAATAAGAAAGGACTCTTTACATTTAAGGCAGTAGCCTAGTGAGAACAGTGTTGGGGAATCGCTTGTTTTTCTCTTTTTCATCAAACCGCAGTTTTTTGCAAGTTCCCGCAGTTTCACAGCAATAAACTGCATAAATATCCTGCATATTCCATCGCATTTTTTAAGAAAATGGGCTGCATAATCGAGTATTTTGCCCGCAACAATCACCAAAAACCTCTTTTTTCTGGATGGACTGTGAAATAATTCAGATTAATTTGCTCTATTATTTTGGTATAATTTATTTTCACCGCTAAATAACACAAAAACCAAACCAATGCTGCTTGATCGCTTTTCGTGCCGGTTAGCTGGTGTCTCCGGTTGTTCTTGGCCAGAATACAATCACAAATGTGATTTTAGTCCATTTAAATGACAAACAAGAAAGCAAAAACAATGTAAGCGATATTGTGCACATCGGCAATGCCATCAGACTAGTTTTGCAAGTATCAGATAATGAGCTTTAGGCTACTTTAAGCTTTTAAAGAGATTTAAGCTTTAGTTAATGAAATGGTGTTTGAGTTTCTGTGAATCATTCAATCAAGTCTATTTCAGTGATGGATTCAAAACCATGATTCAGCTATTTGTTTGCGTCTTCACACAAATTGGAAGAATCTGTGATGTTTTTTATGTATTATTAACAAATGTACATTTAAGCAAAATCACACAACGAGTGCTTTTGTTCGGAGTATTAAACATGATTGACAGATTAGTCCTGGCTCGACTACAGCATGAGTGTGACATGTGATGTTGCTTTTATACAGCAGTTCATTGAACAGTGCATTAATATTAAGGACGGTTTTCATTATAAACACAGTGTGGCCATTTACTCTTAATTCTGCCGTGGCTTTATTTGGAGCAAAAACAATGTTGGATGATGTTACACACAGTAGTGGCGTTCCAAGAATGAATCAAGTGTTTTGATCGAATCAGTTGAATAATTCAATGACTCACAAGGCCACCAACTGAAAATCCCTTTGACTGACCGTGTCTGGAATGTTAGATCAGCTCTCAGTCCTGGGAGTCTCTGATGAAGAAGAAGCTCAATTATAAGAGTTTGCCTCATAGTTTTGAGGTTTGGGTGGTCAAGATTCATAGGGGTGATTCTTTTAACTATGGTACTTACTTCACCCTAAGGGGAACTTATAAAAAATGTATCATGGTTCAATCATTCTTTTTATTATATAATATGAGGCCTTTTATGCATGATTTTGACTGTTTTCCCCTGTCCCTAAGCCAGACTTTGTACCTTCAACCTCGCTTAATTCTAAATTAAATATTTAAATGATGTAGATTTTAAGTACAAATTATAAAATAATGTCTATTTCAATTATACATAATATATATCGCAATATTTATTCACATTTTCTTATATTTTTCATAAGTAGAACCCTTGTCCCTTGGGTTCACTGTCATTTCCGCCACACTGTACAAAATAGAATCCTGGGATCATTGTTTTAGGTTTGAATACTTAGTAACCATAGCAATAGAAACTCCACAGTGAACACATGACTGGGTGAAAGGGTGACCTCTTTAGGGGTAACGAAAGAAGAAAAATCAAGGTAAATATGACTAAAACGGAGAATATGTTTATTAGCCGTCATTTCCAAACGGCTCATATTTCACATGGACATTAAAATAACTGGATAAAATTAATTTAATAATGTGTAATTTGTGTATATTAAATGCTAACTGTAAAACTAATATTAACAGGCTACCATAGCATGATATTTTAGAGGAAAAGGGGGCAAATGTCATTTCCGCTACAGTCATTTCCACCACGGTGTTCATTGTGGTGGTAAAGACAGGTTGTGGTGGAAATGACATTGTTCGTGCAAAACAGCAAATTATTTTGGGCTATAATACTAAAACGTTAATGTAAAAACAAAAAAAACCATACAATTAATTAAGTTAAGGTAGTAAGAAATATTTTATTATTTATTATTGCTAAAATATAGAGAACTTGGGTGTTTTCTTGGGCTGTCAGATAAAAATGCCAAAATATATAAATATTATTCAATACAAATCATCGCACCCAACTAAGGGAAGGTTTCTGAACAGATTGAGAAACCAACTGATACTAAAAAACTGTTTGTAGAAATGTTTTTATGTTCTGAAAGTGTCTAGCTCAAAGAGTACCATAGTTGAAGAATCACACATAGACACAAGGGCTGCAGAATAAACACCAGTGTTTGTGCTCATTAGACAACAACTCGCCTCCATACCGGCGGGATTACTTCGTCTTCCAACCGGATGGAAATGGAAAAATGTTCCGATCCAATCTGACCTGTAATGCTGCCCGAATCGCACACTGCTACTTCAGACCAACCGCCCAGCGCAAGAGTCATTTATCCCGCCGGTAAAATAGCAACAGCGCCCACAAAGTTACTTGTGCTTCGCGCTTGACACTTGCGTTTCAGATCGTTAAAATAGGGCCCTAAATGTTCTGATCCAATCTGACCTGTAATGCTGCCCAAATCACAAACTGTTCCTCCGTTGTTCAGAGGTAAACTGGCCCCGACTGAGTCTGGGTTCTCCCAAGGGTTTTCCTCCATTCAGTCCCTGATGAGTTTGGGTTCCTTCACTGTTTCCTTGGCTTTTGGCTTGCTTAGTTGGGGACATTTAATATTCAACAATATTATTGATCTGCCTTACTTAAAGGTTGTGTAGGTCAGAATTGAAAAAAAAAACTTTTTTCCAAATTTCTGTATATATCAATGCATAATTAAAATCTAAGTACTCTGAAAAAGAAAGTATAAAAATCGAGTGTCTGTAGACCTCTCACGACTGTTTTAAAGACAGCTCATTATTTCCATTCACTTCACCCCCTCCCTTCTTGGCTCCTTCCAAAGCCACGCCCCCAAAACACATGAACGCGCAACTCCGACAGCTGAGCTGAAGACGCATTATTTACCTCAGACGAGCGGAGAGGAAGAAGTGCATGTAGTGACATCATGTCAGAAACACATGTAAATAAAAAATCTAACTATCATTATGAAGATAAACAAATAAGTTGTATTTTATTACGCTCTATCAAGCTAGCATATTGATATTGGTAAAGCTAACAATATTGATTCGCTAACGAGCTAGTTAGTTATCTATAAGGCAAAGCTAAAAACAGGTTGCATGATACACGTTTTTCCATTGCCATCATTTACACTGTGATGAAGAGGAATTTCGTGTAAGATTCATTACATATATATGGTGTTCTACATGTAAGAGTTTGCTTGATGAAAGCATTGTTGATTCTGATGAGGACTACACACCCGAGACAAGTAAGTTACCCATAGACAGTATAAGACAGCAAGTACCGCATCGTCAGCTCGAGGACAGATCCGTGGTCGAGGGCGAAGCAGAGGATTTTGCTATTAGGGTCCGAGGAAGTAGAGGCCGAGGACGGGGTAGTCGAAAGTGCAGGGCAAGGAGCACTTTTTAGACAAGAGGACCTGCGTCGGGTTTTGCATCTTCAAGCTCAAACAAGCACGCGAACAGGTACGATCTGGATACGCGCAAGTGGGCAGGTCCTGTGTGGCAAAAGGGTGGTTGCCATGGTTGCGAGAGAGTGACAGTCGCCTAAGCCAATTGTTTCGTCCCATTGATTCGTCCCGGTTCGAACTAATGAGCTGCGTTTAGTGCACATTAAACGGTCTAGAGTCACTCGATTTTTATACTCTTTTTTTTTCAGAGTACTTAGATTTTAATTATGCATTGATATATATAGAAAGTTTAAACAAATATGGTAAAAAGTTTTTATAAAATTCTGACCTTCAATACCTTTAAGGTGGGCACGATGGCACAATTTTCTTTTAGAAACTTGTTGTATTATTTTCATGTTATCACTGTGAAGCTGCTTTGATTCCACCTGTATTGTAAAAAGCGCTATATAAATAAGGCTGACTTGACTTTGTGGCTGCATTGTGTTTGCAGGATTAATCACACGGTGATTCTGGATGACCCGTTTGATGATCCGCGGGTCTCCCGGTTCCAGACCGATCGCCTGAACCCACTAAAGAGCAGCTGGACGTGAGTGTCTTCATTCAAACTCAACAAATTACAATACTGGCAGATTTATGACAACTTAGTTTGTAAAGAATCATAAAATTAGCATGCAGAGTCTGCTATTAGTAAACAATGATTTCCCAATTCAGTTAAATGTGTTGGTCTACCTCCTCCCATGAATAATGAATCCAGTTTGGAAAGAAAGTTATGTTTTTGTAGTTTGGGTATGAGCCATACTAAAAGAAAAGGTTAATGTGTTTCTAAATAGCATTTTTTTCTCCCCAAAGTTTCAAAGATGAAAATGCATATGAATAGAGTTATTGAACTGATTCTGAAGTGCTTGAAACGAGTCAGCAATACCAACGAGTTTTATTGTTTCTACTTGGTAACACATTTGTATAGACCATTTCACAAGATGTAAACAACACTGGTCCAGAAACACTTCCGGTTTCAGTTTGTAACTGTTTTCTTTATTTCACATGTAAAGAAAACATCTTAAAGATGTTTGTTTAACTTTTTGATTCAGTTTTAAATGTTTTGTTGGTTGTATTTTATCCCAGCTTTTATGTAGTGTTTAAAAAAATGAAACAGGAAGTGCTTCTGGACCAGTGTTGTTTACATCTTGTGAAATGGTCTATAATACGGGCCTATGGTCTTCATTGGCTGCCCGCGAACAACACCATCTGACCAATCAGAGCGTTCTCCTCTAAACCCCTCCTTTCTGTTTCAGACACTGTGAGAAAAAATGAAATCATGATGATTATGGTGAAATTTGAAGTGTTTTTTGACCTTGAATATGTGTAAACATGTAGGAGAATCCAAAACAAAATTATGAGCCTTTAAAATAGCATAACAAAGACATTTTAAGTATCATAAAATAAGCAATGGGTTCAGTTCCTTGGAAATACATGACCTGATTATTTTATAATTATGTGTAAAACATTTACATTATTATGTTGAATATTAAACTTTTTAGATGTTCACTTGTAAACCCTTTAAATGTAGTGCTTTAATGCTGATATAACAATATGAATTATGATTATTGCAGTGTTCAGTGTATGTGTGTGGGTGCTATTCAAATCAGAAAGAGCAGGTGATGTGTTTTTGTGTTTTTAAATGTGCTTTGTTGTTGATATTAGATTGAATGATCTTGCTTTAAATGTTTTAGAGTGGTCGGATTGGGGCAGACGAGGCCATAAACGATGAGAACGGAGATGCTGAGCAGCTGGATGAACTGATTAAAGACAAGGAAGCAAAGACACAAGCCATTTTACTAGAGATGGTAAAGTTCATCACTTCAGACATGTTGTACTGGTCACCTCATGTGTTAAACATGTGATTGCTTCTTGTTGAAAGGTGGGTGATCTGCCAGATGCAGAAGTCAAGCCTCCGGAGAATGTGCTGTTTGTGTGTAAACTGAATCCTGTGACCACAGATGAAGATCTGGAGATCATCTTCTCACGTTTCGGCTCCATTAAATGGTGAGACAGTAGAATATTTTACTGCTGTATTAGTTCCAATGATAGTCTCTCACTCGTCGTTGTGGTTAAAGATTGTGAGTGAAGTTTAGGCCTGGGAACCCAAAGATTACATTTTTGATCCAAGGACTTTTACCTTTTGTGCTCTTTAAACACTTTTAGCTAGTGGTGCTTTTCTTGATTTACATATGAGTGATCTGTATAATGTATAATATAATATTGTAAATAAGTTTGTTCACACATTAGATTAGGGTTCAATACTCACTATTAGCTATGACTTTTAACTCAGTAAACTCCTAATTACTGCTTATTAATAGTTAGTAAGTTAGTTGAGTTTAGGTATGGGGTATATAGGGTTGAGGGATGCAGAATAAGACATTAAAGGTATAGTTACCCCGAAAATACAAATTCTGTAAGACTTTTGTTCATCTTCAAAACACAAATGAAGAAATTTTAGATGAAATCTGAGAGCTTTCTGTCGCTCGTTTGACAGATATGCAACCACCACTTTGACGCTTCAAAACGTTAATCTCAAAAGAGATCAAAAACTGATCCATATGAATTGACTGGTTTAGTCCAAATTTTCAGAAGAGACTTGATCACTTTATATCATGAACAGATTGAATTTAGGCTTTTATTCACATAAACATTCATCAAGTCGCAAAGCAGTTGTGGTAAACAAAAGCTTCTCGTGTTACGCATCACGTTGAGCTTCCTCAAGAGCCAATGAGATTCATTCTCGTGTTACACATCACGTTTTAGCTTCAGCAAGAGGTTTGTTCTTGCACTTCAAGGAGACTTGTTTGAGCTTCTGTTTGTTCACTGATCAATGTTTAACGTCTCGTAAGAAAGATTGTGTCTCTTTAGAAAACTTGGACTAAACCACTTAATTCATATGGATTTAGTTTTAATGAACTTTTTGAAGCATCAAAGTGTTAGTTGTTCAGGTAATGGAGGGACAGAAAGCTCTCAGATTTCATCAAAAATGTCTTCATTTGTGTTCTGAAAATGAGTGAAAGTCTTATTTGTTTGGAACAACATGATGGTGAGAAATTAATGACAGAATTTTTGGGTGAACTATCCCTTTAATATGTGCTTTTATAAGGACTAATATCCTAGTAATATCCATGATAATAAGCAACTAGTTAATAGTGAGTATCGAACCCTCCAGTTAAGTGTTGCCATAACTTTGCTATTGCAGATTTTACACAGTAAATGTATTTTAGTTTTATTTTGACTATGCCATGTGTGTATGTATTTCTATTTTTCTTTTGATTGAGAGGGGGCTGAGCGTTAAGCCGGCAGTATATTCATCTGGGACTATTTTAGCAGCAGACAGTATGTAAAGCACACGCAGTATTTTCTGTATGCATGGCATGCCCTGATGTGCGTTATGCAACCAAGCACACTGTGTGGAATATTGTATCCCACAATGCAATGTGTTTTGTGACCTTCCATTTCAAATGTGACAGATGAACTGGATAATAATATCTGGTGTGATTAAAAGAAAAAAAAAACTAGGCCATCTTCTTGACTAGATACTGGGTTCGTACAGTCATGAACATTTTTAAAATAGCAATTTCCAGGCCTGGACATCGTTTGAAGAAAGAATAAACCCAGAAATATTTAGAAGAGTCTTTGTATAATATAATATATGTTTAATTGATAATATTGGTTAAATAAAGTACAATGCTTAGCATTCAGGCATTGTCACGTGACCTTTTGTTCTCTGCTTAGAGTAACATCTGGCACAGTTGCAAATAGTACTACAATTATTATTAAAAACGGCATTAATAGACATTCATGTTAGTTCATATATGCTATGATAAATTTGAACATAGATTTTTATTATTTTACTTTAGGTCATGATTATTTGCAGAAAGTTTCGGAAATCTATTGGTAAAGATGGTTATGAACCATTATGTAATTAAACATGTGACTGTGATAGAGATGTAGCACACTGTTGTTTGAAGTGCTTATCTTGGCGTATTGGTTCACATAGTCGGATGTCCCACGTGCAATGACCAGTATGCTAGTATTCAGCTCCGACCATAGCCTGAGTCTTAGTGCAGTGCTGTTCAAGGGCATCGGTGTGTGAAGGTCATAGGGACACATCAAAGTTCCAGTCTCTTCTGTTGGGTACATTACAGTGTGTGTAGATGTGTGAACTGTGTGTTATCTGCTGGCTTTGATCTAACATGTTAATGTTCATTTGCAGTTGTGAGATCATCAGAGACTGGAAAACAGGAGAATCTCTGTGCTATGCTTTCATCGAGTTTGACAAGGTGTGTAAAGTTTCTAATGATTAAATCATCTGTAGGCGATGTTTACACTGAACATGTCAAGATCCAGATGGCTTTGCTGTCTCTCCCGTCCTCAGATTATAATGGGTTCTCTTTGATTGTGTTGTCTACATCTTTTGATTGTGTTGTCACACCACTCACATCCGCTGTAGATATGATATAAACATCTCAGAATGTGTGCGTTGGCCATGTTCTTTGCTTTTTAAGAAGTTGAGTCTTGATTTACTCTAAAAAAGGGTTTATTGGGCTTTTAAAATGAATTAAGGTCATCAAAATGTTCATTCAGGGCATGTACATGGACTAATCAATCCATTTGTGTTTTATTTGATAAGGAGGAGGACTGTGAAAAAGCGTACTTCAAAATGGACAACGTGCTGATAGACGACCGTCGCATTCATGTGGACTTCAGCCAGTCCGTGTCTAAGATCAAATGGAAAGGCAAAGGTAAAGTCTGTCCCCGCTTATTAAACGTATACGCTGTAAAGTAAGAGAAATATAATTATTAGCTACGTTTCCTTTTAAAGTTGTGCGACAATATCGCATAAAGCAGCGTTTAAAATAGTCATTTCCCGGGAAATCGGCACCAAAACGGTGCTGCAATCAGGGAAGAAACTTTGGCTCTTTTTCCTCCATCATAAATGAGCTCAGAGCGGCATACGAAACACAGCAAACGCCGCCATGATCTCTTGCGTTTGGGAACACACTCGTGTGACGCTTCTGGAGGGAATTAAACCAAATCATTGTCATGACAGACTTTGACTCGGGCGTTTCAGAACCGCCAAACCAACATTTGAGATGCGATTGGCCTGCTGGATACTCCAGTTATCCAATCACAGCCTTTGCTGAGGCAAAGACACTCGAGTTTCTGTTGCATTGAGGGATTTATTCTGTAAATGTGTTTGCATCATAGTTTATGCGCATGTCGTTTTACCGTATAAAACATGTATCCGCCTCAATTGAGTGTGTATGTTTTTTTGTACTTTTTGTCTGGAAAACATCTTCCGATGATGCAAAAAATCATCATTTTACATATAATCTGAGGATGTTTTGTCCAGAGGCTAAAGACTACAGTCAGTAGTCGAGTCTGTCCCGCATGTCCTCAACCCGCCCACAGAGGGCGATCTCACTCACAGAATGAACAGTGTCGGCCATCTTTGTTTGGAAGCTAAGCTAGCAGGCTCTTGTTCTGTGGAGAAGCGGAGTGGGCATCCTCTTTTTCCCGGACATGTCCGGCCGTCGATGTCCGGGATTCAGCTTTTGCTTTCTGCAGTCGCCATTCATTACAGCTTTCGTTTCAGTCTAACTGAATTCATTCCCATTGGTGGATCTGAATGTAGTGTTTACATGAGCGCTAAACAAGTGATCGGTTGATGTGTGTTTTAACATCGATAAGAAAATCCCCGCTCCTCCGTGAGAGATACGAGACTGAGACTCTAGTAGCCTAGACTTGTTGTTTAACGACTGCGCTCTGTTGCCGGTAGGCGTGGCCTCCTAGGGCAGCTAAGCAAGTGCATTCTGGGAGTTGTTGTCTTTCCACATAAGCCAAGAATACATTTTCTGGCTTTTCTCAGTCTAGACTCTAGAGCATTTATTCTATATTTCAAATCCACATTCATCTTTCCAGAGTTGAACTATCCCTTTAATGTGTTTTGCATTTAAGTAATATATACATATATTTATTGTCAGTATGTTTCATTTCTAGGTGGGAAGTACACCAAAGATGACTTCAAGGCCTATGAGAAAGACCTGGACAACAAATCCAAACTGGCTTTGAAAGACAAAGTCAAAAGCAAGCAGGAGTATCCTTCAGATGATCCCTGTAGCGTCCAATCAAGCGTGAACATTTGTATTTCATTCTCCAAAGAGGTTTACAGCAGAGACGGTTCGGGATTAGTCATCAGGACATCGCCCTGACAAGGAGCTCATGTTATTGATTTAACCCGTTACACATTAATGTACGGAAGCGTATTGCATTCACTTGAAGAAAAAAAATCTACTGTTTTTCTGAATTAACGACTTAATTATCTCAGAATTACAAGATAATATTTCATGGAGAAAAGTTTTTGCTCTGTTTTTCTCAATTAATGAGTTAATTTTTCATGAGAAAAAAAATTGCTCTGTTTTTCTCAATTAATGAGCTAATTTTTCATGAGAAAAAAAACCTTTCTGCTCTGTTTTTCTGAATTAACGAGCTAATTTTTCATGAGAATTTTTTTGCTCTTTTTCTGAATTAACGAGCTAATTTTTCATGAAATTTTTTTTTGCTCTGTTTTTCTGAATTAACGAGCTAATTTTTCATGAGAATTTTTTTGCTCTGTTTTTCTGAATTAAAAGCTAATTTTTCATGAGAAATTTTTTTTGCTCTGTTCTGAATTAACAAGTTAATTCTTCATGAGAATTTTTTTTTGCTCTGTTTTTCTAAATTAACGAGTTAATTCTTCATGAGAAAAAAACTTTCTGCTCGGTTTTTCTGAATTAACGAGCTAATTTTTCATGAGAAACAAAATTTTGCTGTTTTTCTGAATTAATGAGCTAATTTTTCATGAGACATTTTTTTGGCTCTGTTTTTCTGAATTAACGAGTTAATTCTTCATGAGAAAAAACATTTGCTCAAATTTGAATTTTTTTTTGCTCTTTTTCTGAATTAACGAGTTAATTTTTCATGAAAAAAAAACATTTTGCTCTGTTTTTCTGAATTAACAAGCTAATTTTTCATGAGAATTTTTTTTTGCTCTTTTTCTGAATTAACGAGCTAATTTTTCATGAGAATTTTTTTTGCTCTTTTTCTGAATTAACAAGCTAATTTTTCATGAGACTTTTTTTGCTCTTTTTCTGAATTAACGAGCTAATTTTTCATGAGAATTTTTTTTGCTCTGTTTTTCTCAATTAACGAGTTATTTTTTCATGAAAAAAAAATGTTGCTCTGTTTTTCTGAATTAACGAGCTAATTTTTCATGAGAATTTTTTTTGCTCTGTTTTTCTGAATTAACAAGCTAATTTTTCATAAGAAATTTTTTTTTGCTCTGTTCTGAATTAACGAGTTAATTCTTCATGAGAAAAACATTTTTTTTTGCTGTTTTTCTGAATTAACGTCCTAATTTTTCATGAGAATTTTTTTTTGCTCTGTTTTTCTGAATTAACGAGTTAATTCTTCATGAGAAAAAAAACTTTCTGCTCGGTTTTTCTGAATTAACGAGCTAATTTTTCATGAGAAACAACATTTTGCTGTTTTTCTGAATTAATGAGCTAATTTTTCATGAGATATTTTTTTGGCTCTGTTTTTCTGAATTAACGAGTTAATTCTTCATGAGAAAAAATTTTTGCTCAAATTTGATTTTTTTTTGCTCTTTTTCTGAATTAACGAGTTAATTTTTCATGAAAAAAAAAACATTTTGCTCTGTTTTTCTGAATTAACGAGCTAATTTTTCATGAGAATTTTTTTTGCTCTGTTTTTCTGAATTAACGAGTTAATTCTTCATGAGAAAAAAAATTTGCTCAAATTTGAATTTTTTTTTGCCCTTTTCCTGAATTAACGAGTTAATTTTTCATGAAAAAAAAAAACATTTTGCTCTGTTTTTCTGAATTAACAAGCTAATTTTTCATGAGATTTTTTTTGCTCTGTTTTTCTGAATTAACGACCTAGTTTTTCATGAGAATTTTTTTTCCTCTGTTTTTCTGAATTAACGAGTTAATTCTTCATGAGAAAAAAAAACTTTCTGCTCGGTTTTTCTGAATTGACGAGCTAATTTTTCATGAGAATTTTTTTTGCTCTTTTTCTGAATTAACGAGCTAATTTTTCATGAGAATTTTTTTTGCTCTTTTTCTGAATTAACGATCCAATTTTTCATGAAAACAATTTTTTTGCTCTGTTTTTCTGAATTAACGAGCTAATTTTTCATGAGAAACAAAATTTTGCTCTGTTTTTCTGAATTAACGAGCTAATTTTTCATGAGAAAAACATTTTTTTTGCTGTTTTTCTGAATTAACGACCTAATTTTTCATGAGAATTTTTTTTTGCTCTGTTTTTCTGAATTAACGAGTTAATTCTTCATGAGAAAAAAAAACTTTCTGCTCTGTTTTTCTGAATTGAATCGAGCAAATTTTTCATGAGAAACAAAATGTTGCTCTGTTTTTCTGAATTAACGAGCTAATTTTTCATGAGACATTTTTTTGCTCTGTTTTTCTGAATTAACGAGTTAATTCTTCATGAGAAAAAAATTTTGCTCTGTTTTTCTGAATTAACGACCTAATTTTTCATGAGAGAATTTTTTTGCTCTTTTTCTGAATGAATGAGTTTATTTTTCATGGAATTTTTTTTTTTTGCTGTTTTTCTGAATTAAAAAAATGTCAATGAAAAATTAAGTCGTTAATTCAGAAAAACAGAACAAAACCTTTTTCTCATGAAAAATGTAGTCGTTAATTCAGAAAAACAGAGCAAAAAAATTCTCATGAAAAATTAACTCGTTATTTCTGAAAAACAGCAAAAAAAAATTTCTCATGAAAAATTAACTCATTAATTGAGAAAAACAGAGCAAAAACTTTTTTCCATGAAAAATTATCTCATAATTCTGAGATAATTAAGTCATTAATTCAGAAAAACAGAGTAGATTTTTTTCTCTTCAAGTGAATGCAATACGCTTCTGTATTAATGACTTATCGAGGACGTCTCTAATCTTTTGGTTTTAACCTCTTAACCTGCTTTTCTTATAGCAGTAGTTGTGAAAACTGCTATTTTAATGAAAAATGCTGTGAAAAAGACCTTTCACTGGAATAACATGTACTTGGTTTAAGTGATTGAAAAATAGATAGCGAATCTTCCCACAAGTCGTCCTTCTTAACTGTTTCCTAAAGCTCCCGGTATGAGCTGCTCTTAGATGAGGAAGAGGACGACCAGAGAAACGAGACCGGAAACGACACTCGGACATCGAAAAGGACCAAGGATAAGAAGTCAAAGGTAAGATGCTGTGGATTTGAATAGTCGAGTGGCCGTTGTTTGTTCTTCAGTCTCTGCCTCTATAATCTTTACCTTTTTATACAACAAAGTCAGTAGTTGTGTCAGCCCACGAGCAGACAGAGGCAGGACGACAGGAGGCGGGAGAGAAAGGGATGGTAAACATCAGCACATTTCATTGGATCGTGTCTGTTGTGTCTTCCTCAATGATCAGTCTGATCACATCAGTGCAGTGCACAACCTCGAGACAGGCTCGTATCTGCAGCACACAACACTGCAGAATGATGATCAAAACACAACAGTTTTAAATGTGTGCTGTATAAACGCTATGCATGTGTGACGCAGTTGATGCCGGTCTGCAGTATCTTAATATCACACACTGTTTAAAAGTATTATGTTTTCATATACGACTCGTATATCATTGCTCTTGTTTGGCCTGTTGCAGTGAACTCGTGGTCAGCACAAACCATAGTGAACCTGTATTTACTGTAGAGGAATGAGGGCATGTCATGTAGGACCTGCACACTGTATTTGCTGTGAAACGTTAAAGTATGTTCTGTACAATATGCAGGCATGAAAACGGGTCAGGGGTGAAAAAGGTGAGAAGGATATTACCCTCTCAGGGGGTTGGGGGGCATGCTCCCCCGTAATTTTTTTAAAATATTCCATATTTTAAAGCCTCAATCTGATGCATTTTGAGATGCATTTTTTGACAACCTGGGGAGAGCTGGAGAAACTTAACTTCAGCCATGAGTCAAAAATATTATGGCCTTATTTTAATAATACATTTTTTTTTAAAAAGAATCGAATATTGATCCGTTACCAATGCAGTAAAAAAAAAAAATTAAATTAAAAAAATAATCTGTAGAATTTCTATAACTGTGTGTTGAACTGATAATCACTCTTTTGTGTGTTAAACACAGTCTACTTAATACAGACAACTTCAAGAAAAACAACAACAAAAAATATGATCATAAACTATGACAAAAATTATATCATAAACTAGATTAGTGGGTAACTCAGTCAAATTTAGTCTAGAAAAACAATAATTATATAAAATCAGAACATTTAGTGAAAAAAAATAGTGGGGAACAAATATGAGACAATAACTGTAGCACTAAATCTGGTAAAACGTTGCACATTGCTCTTTGTATTGTTGTAAAATGCATTCATGAAAAACAAGATAAAAATCAAAAAGATCAAATATTTTATAGTCTACTACAAAATTAAGAAAATATATATAGCACAAATGTATAGCACAGCTGTTTAATGAGGCAGCACCATATGCTAGATAGACAGAACAGAACCAAAAAATACTATTGATAATTTTTCATTGCGCAAAAGTATTATGATTTGATTATAAAAGACTCCAATGCGCATCGCGAGCACTGAATGATGCGCTTGAGGCAACATGAGTCACAGCGTGCAGCTCTTCCATAGAGCTCTTCGAGTCCGCATTGACAAGTTCAAAGCACAAAGGAAATATATCGATGCATAGTGTATTATACAGTATCTATCTATGCAATAGTTTATTGAGCCTTTTCTTTTAACAGTTTTAAATTTCAGTTACTGTGCGCGTGAAGAACAATGATAGTGCTCTCCAGTGTTGTGATCTAGACACGCGGTAAAGGATGATAAACATGATTGAGGTACTACAGCAAGACAGTCAATGTATACGAAACCATAGAGTAGGTATGTGGACAAAAAATTCAAACTCAACAAATAGACAAATGGATAGCATGTGTGGAAAGACCTGGGTACCCCCTTTACAAAATAAAAAGAAAAAAGTAAATATGTCAAGTATGAAGAAAGTTACAACATTTTATAGTTCAGTAATCAGCGCCTATTTTTGTCTCATTTCTAAGGTGAAAACAATAGAATTTAGTGTGACCGAAAACAAGTTGTTTTTTCACAAAAATGCTCATAACTTTCTCAATATTCAAGATATCTTAATGAAATTTTCTGTGGAGATGGGTTTCATATAGTTATTTGGATCTAACGTGGGTTTCATATAGTTATTTGGATTTTTACTTGATTTTAACACACATAAAGACTGATTTGGCCTATCTTTTATAGTATTTTTCTGACGAGCAGTTGTTGAAAATACAAATAATTGAATGGAAAACAACGATCCAAGGAAAATTATATATCCTTAATTTAAAAGATGGATTTTGGTTGATTCATGCTATTTCCAGTTGTGTAAGAATATAGAGTTAACAATACTAACGCTGGTGGAGGAAAGAAAGTGGAGGAGACCACACAAAAGTTGAGTGTAGCCTACACGACGCGCTGCATTTTGACAGCTTTTCTACAGGTAACGTTCAGTGTCGGTAGTCATAAAAAAAGTGGGGGAGTTTAAATGGCCACGAAATTTTGTACAGCACACCACAAACATATGTTCTTCATGTCCACCTTCCTCTGGAAAGTGTCCAAAGTGGGTAAAAATAATTTCGTGACAGTTGAATTCTTCCGTATTGTTTGAAATCGCCTTTCAGGAGGAAAATGCAGCCTGACTAGAAAAAAATGAAAACAAATGTGCAGTCGAAACCCCTAATGATGTGATTGGCTAAAAAATCAGGATTCCCACAGCGAGTCAATGAAAACAGCGCATTTTAGGAGACCCGCTCAAAATGATTCGGGAAAATCCGGCACAGAGATTTGGAACACAATGGCGGCCGCTATTTATTGAAATGTCCACATACCTACATAGAGCTTTATCTACAGATTGTCTATAGTATAATATAGTATTTATCTATAGTATAATAATATTAACATTTAATCATCTTGGAGAGAATATTCATCATTGCCGAACGTGACGCGCTGTCCTGTTTGAATGTTGATGACTGACGACGCGCTGTCCTGTTTGAATGGAGAATGACTGAGGAGTCGACGCGCTGTTTGTTTGAACTGAATTGAGAATTACTGTCAGCCGCAGCGGAGGGAAACGTTTACGTGAACTTGAATTTAATGACTTAGATATTAATTCCTATCTCACATTATACTATAGTACGGCTTCATTTATATTATACCCCCCCCCTCCTCACTCAAAACATTTTCTCATTGAATCTACACGATTCACGTAGGTCACCTATTTTGGTTTCAAAACGGCGAATTTCGCCGAAAGGTGAGTGATTTTCATGTCTCAATATGAATGTAGTATGAGTGGAACGATCTGCCATGTTGTTGTTATCATGTGACCGACCAACTTCAGTTGTCGCTTCTCCTCCATTCCTAATCCTGCCCATCGGATGCGCACTTCAGGAACTCGCCAACTTTCACCTACTGTGAATTCACACATGCTACTCGGCTAACATACTTTTCCCACGTACTATATAATATGGACTTAAGCGTATTTGGACACAGCGTGAATGAATCAGTACTGAAAGAAATCTATCACTTTTTTGTCAGTATCCGTGCCTCATCGTTTGTTTTTCTCCTGTTTTCTAGGATCGCGACGAGAGTCGTAGAGAAAAAGATAAAGGCAGACAGCGGTCGCTGCTCAAGAGACCGAGAGAGAGCTAAGGACAAGGAGAGAGAGAAGGAAAAACAGAGAGAGCGAGGCAGAGATCGAGACGGCGACCACAAACGCCACAGACGAGAACCGCAGTCGCAGCCCCAAGAGATCCAAGCATTACAGCTGACGCTAGCACAGGCTACGTCCTGATCTCGCGGAGGAACAGCAAACTAGACGCGCTCTCTCAGTCATTTCTCATGTCACAATAACTCTCAACTTGTTTGTACTTTTTGAAAATTGCAAATTCATGGAGTGCTAGTAAAGTCAAAGTTCTAAAAGTCTAAAATGTTTATGCTTATGTGTGTATTTATGGTGTATGAGTGTTAGCATGGACACTCTAACTTATGATAATGTCTGGTTTTAGAGCCTTAAGGCCATTGCACACTGAGTACGAAATTTTCGTATGCGTTTCTTCGTGTTCGTCAGCCTAAAAATCGTCGCGCACAGAAAGGCTTCACACTGAGTCTGGTGCGTATTTATTATACCTTTGCCTTTGCAGAAAAAAACCCTGCAAAAATACAAAATGAATTCGTCAAGCAGTGACAGTGAGGATGATTTTGTTGCCCTTTCTCTTTTTGAAAAGAGAAGAAAGAAAAATGGGTCCATCCAATCATGAAATTGCGCCAAGAGGAAGCACCTCCGTTCGAGTTCCGAGTTGCGAATTTATCCCAAGCGATTCAAAATTTACCTCAGAATGTCAGTGGAAAAGTTTGATGCTTTGCTTGCGATTCTGGAGCCACATATTAAAAACAAGACCACCAATTTCTGTGAACCAATCTGATTCTGAACAGAGACTGGCAGTATGACTAAGGTATTTGGACACACACACAGGCCTGGCGGAAGTGCTGGCAGACAGAACAGCTGTATGAGGCTACAGGTTATACACTCACCGGCCACTTTATTAGGTACCCCATGCTAGTAACTGGTTGGACCCCCTTTTGCCTTCAGAACTGCCTCAATTCTTCGTGGCATAGATTCAACAAGGTGCTAGAAGCATTCCTCATGGAGTTTGGTCCATATTGACATGATGGCATCACACAGTTGCCGCAGATTTGTCGGCTGCACATCCATGATGCGAATCTCCCGTTCCACCACATCCCAAAGATGCTCTATTGGATTGAGATCTGGTGACTGTGGAGGCCATTTGAGTACAGCGAACTCATTGTCATGTTCAAGAAACCAGTCTGAGATGACTCCAGCTTTATGACATGGCGCATTATCCTGCTGAAAGTAGCCATCAGAAGTTGGGTACATTGTGGTCATAAAGGGATGGACATGGTCAGCAACAATACTCAGGTAGGCTGTGGCGTTGGAACGATGCTCAATTGGTACCAAGGGGCCCAAAGAGTGCCAAGAAATATTCCCCACACCATGACACCACCACCACCAGCCTGAACCGTTGATACAAGGCAGGATGGATCCATGCTTTCATGTTGTAGACGCCAAATTCTGACCCTACCATCCGAATGTCGCAGCAGAAATCGAGACTCATCAGACCAGGCAACGTTTTTCCAATCTTCTATTGTCCAATTTCGATGAGCTTGTGCAAATTGTAGCCTCAGTTTCCTGTTCTTAGCTGAAAGGAGTGGCACCCGGTGTGGTCTTCTGCTGCTGTAGCCCATCTGCCTCAAAGTTCGACGCACTGTGCGTTCAGAGATGCTCTTCTGCCCACCTTGGTTGTAACGGGTGGTTATTTGAGTCACTGTTGCCCTTCTATCAGCTCGAACCAGTCTGGCCATTCTCCTCTGACCTCTGGCATCAACAAGGCATTTCCGCCCACAGAACCGCCGCTCACTGGATGTTTTTTCTTTTTCGGACCATTCTCTGTAAACCCTAGAGATGGTTGTGCGTGAAAATCCCAGTAGATTAGCAGTTTCTGAAATACTCAGACCAGCCCTTCTGGCACCAACAATCATGCCACGTTCAAAGTCACTCAAATCACCTTTCTTCCCCATACTGATGCTCGGTTTGAACTGCAGGAGATTGTCTTGACCATGTCTACATGCCTAAATGCACTGAGTTGCCGCCATGTGATTGGCTGCTTAGAAATTAAGTGTTAACGAGCAGTTGGACAGGTGTACCTAATAAAGTGGCCGGTGAGTGTATATTGTACCTAAATAATACAATTAGTTATCGAATTGGCTGCTCAATCACACCTTGATCGATCTGAAATTTCAATCTGATTGAAAGGGGAGGTTTATATTCCAATTGAGAGAACATACTCGCTTTATCGAATCTGAAAACCGAAGGACTGCGCATGTGCAATGATCTGCAGAACAAGCTCTTCATGGCCCAGAATTGTCAAAAAACCTCTCAAAATGCTGGCTGTTGATGCGAAAAACACAGAAAATCTAACCCAATCTGAATTTTTTTTATGACGGATGAAAGTTTCGGAGGCGGTGTGCAAGCGTGATTGACATAACGTGAGGTCTAATTTTTTTTTTAACGTGCTAAAAATTTGTTGCGAATTTTGGACTCGGTGTGCAATGGCCTTTACTCTGGCACTTGACTATATTTAGCAGTCAAAAAAGTTCCAAAAGTGTGTTTTTATATTTTTCCTTTTGAACTTTGGTAGTTCACTGTATTTAGCAGTCAAGAGACAATGCCAGATCAACGTCATTTCCACATTGATTCAATGTCAGTTTGCTATCTAGTAAGGGAGGGTTGTGTGTGTTTAGCCTCGTGAGACCATCCTGATCTCGCGAGCTTTCAAGGTTTCACTCGCAGATCAGTCTGGATACTTTCCGTTAAAGAAAATTTGGGAGCAGTTCACCAAACGAACGTCCAATCAGCGTTGGCTTTGAGGCGGGTAACGAGAAGCGCGACAGTTTTTCTTTTTACGTTTTTTTACGTTTTTTTTTAGTTTTTCTTTTGCCGACATGTTTATTTGCTGAGCTAAAGAGTCTTTACCTGCAGCAGCAAGAGTAGCCTGGCTTGTGGTTTTGTTTTCGCCGTCGCTCTGTTAGTACGTCATATGCTTCGTTGATCTGATTGGCCTATGTTGGTGATAGACGGGCCAAATCAACCAATCAGCTAACCCGTATTTTCGCCCCTTTCCAAAACTACTTCAACGGAAGGTTTCCAGATGGATATGCGGAGCAAATCCATCAAGATCAAGATTAATGTTGAACCAACGTCAGATGTGTCATTTTTCAAAACTAACAGAAAATCAACTTGAAATCAACATCGTTTCAAGGTTAGGAAAGCAAACCAATTGCATCAATTTTCTGTTCGTTTTGAAGAATGGCGTGTCTGACGTTGGTTCAACGTTAATTCGAATGATCAAAACAATGCCAGATCAACTTTGTTTCGATGTCTTGTTTCCATGTTGATTCAATGTCAGTTTGCTATCTGGGTTGATTGCTCCGCCCCCACAATGGAAGAGTGGAGGTCTGTATCATAGTGCAAGCGAAGCTAAATAAAGTGGAGATAGCAAACAAATGACAAGGAAGAACAAAAAATAAACACCGTACACCATAGTATATACAAGCAAAGAGTTACTTGTTAGTCTCCAGCTGCACACACTCAAAATCAATACTAGTGTTTGGAGGAGAAACTGATCCACTTTCAACAGAGACTTTATGAAATTGCTTATTGCACCTTTATAGAGGTTTGTCAGAGTAGTTTGTGGTTTGCTCAGACTGTCGTGCAATTAAGTCATTACAAATCGACTGATTTCTGTTTTGTTGGTTAGGATGTTTCAACAGAAATATTTCAGCATTATAACTGACCTTCAGTGGTGAGCTCAATTGTGTCCGGCGACGGTCATTCACGGCAAACGAGGCAATTATTCCTCAGTCACAGAGTGGCACTATACAGCAGAGGTGAGGGGAATCAAGACCCCATTGAACATTTCAATTGTGACGTAAAACTCCAAATAACAATATTATCATTTTAATCATATTTTGGGTTTAAAAAGCCTATAAAATGGCTTCATTAAGCAAAAATTTAATTACTAATTCACATAGAATATTTTTGTGTCTGTGGATTATTCTTAATTATATTGATGGATAGGATTTGTCGTTTTTAGCTAGTTCGAACACATTATTTGATATCACAAGGTAACGTTACGAGAGGCTGTTGTACGCTTTAAGTTGTGCCCAACAACGCCCTTCAGCCGTTACATGTTCACAATACAGCTTTACCTCGAGTACCTTATTGCTTTTACCACACAAAATATTAAAGTAAAGTAAGTATATTAGTGCAACTTTCATGAAGTAAAATCACTAAAAGCTATCCTTCCGCTAGAAAAAAAGTCCCTGATCGACCGCGAACAGCAACAACGCCCCAGTGTGTGATAATACGCATGAACGCTCAAATAAACACAACAGTGCTGCGCAGTGATACACGGAGCCGTTGGGTGAAGCGCGCATAGCCGTGTTTAATCGTGAATAAAGCACAGCTGTTGACCAATCAGAATCAAGGATGGGAACTAACCGTTGTATAATTATTCATAGGCCAATATATGGGCAAAATAAATAATTCTATAATAAATATTCTTCAAAAAGTACAAAAGTAAGTAAGGGATAATCCACGGTTAGCCATGCATTAAAGGATTTTAATGCACGACGTATAGGCAAAGAACCACCCGACGCGAAGCGAAGCCTATACGTCGTGCATTAAAATTCTTTAAATGCATGGCTATCGTGGATTATCCCGCTTATACCTCGGTTATTTGCCAATTTAAAAAGAAGTTAAAGTTATAACTGATGTTTACAGTGTGATTTTTTAACAGACGTGCAAAAATGACGGTTATTTTCTTAAGTTAGTTCTGCAAAAATCATCCATTTAGCCTACCTAAATAAATGTTGTTGTTTTTTTTTCATATGTGTCTCTCACTCTGTTTGCAAGCGTAACTGTTACTATGGTTACCAATGTTTTATTTTACAGTCAATGGTTTATAGTAGCAGATTCATTTCGAACTGTAATCAAACTGACTGGAACTACCTGTGCATTAAACGGTTTTACTGCACACCTTCCAGCCAATCAGAATCGAGTATTTAAACAGCCCGTGGTATAACCTGAGAAATGTATAGCAATTTCTTCTAAAGGTGCACTTTTTAATACCTATTCATTTGAATTAAGTACCATAAAATGTGCAAGTAATATTTTTTTTATTGAGTATACAATATCATAATGTACAGCAGTGCACTCTAGGTGATGAAACACTAATAAAATCATTTTGCCTGCATTCGATTAAAAAAAAATTCACAAGTACACAGTAAATATTTATTAACTTTATTGAAAGCATCAAGCTCTTAGTACAGATATATTTAGCACATCTTGACCAACCAAGGAAATAGCAAGAGAACTGAACAGCAAAGTTTCCCCTTCCCAACTTCCCGTGACAATCCCGCAACCGAACCCTTTCTAGAGTTCCCTCACCACCTTCACAGGCACGGAAGAACTGGTAGAAAGATGAAAAAGGTCCCAAATATTTCAAAAGTTCACTCCCCACCTCAGAATAGGGCCAGAAAAAAGAAAAGGTAAAGTATATAAATATATACTTGGTCCGCAACATCAATGTATAATGTGTATATGTAGAAATCCCATGTATAAATGTTTGAAACTACCAACCCTTCACACAAAAAGTGCTCGGTGTGATATGTGATGCTAGTTCTCCAAGCAGCGTGAAATTAACTTCTGAACTCCTACTGTAAACACCCAGAGATGTTCATTACTACACCGGCGTTCTGCGGGGTTTCTCTAGCTAAAGGTGTGTGTGTGTGTGTGTCAGCCCATGAGGGACACACACACTCCAGGATATATACCGTACCCACTGCGACCAGTCAACCAAGCTGCTTACATTGTACGAACAGAAATTAAACTCGATAACGTTACAAAGGGCGGAAGCAGACACACTGCGCAGTGGACATCCCGCTAGCCGCTAACCGCTAGCACATGGAAAACTAAACATTTCCCTCGATGCACAACGACCTGGAGAGGGACAAACGTACTGCAAAAGAAGAAGAAACTGTAATAAAGCTGCGGTTTCTGTGGAATGATCCGGGTCGACCCTGACGTGCTCAGATCAGCGCGCGCTATTGTGTGTGTGGGTGTGTGTGTGTGCTAACCGGCTCCTGTAGAGAAACACAGAACTCACTGTTTGGAGAAGGAAAATGCTTTGCTGTGCGATCGGCACACGAAAGCAAAGTGTCTGTCCAGACGGTTTCAATTCAACAGCAGGACACACACACACACACACACCACTCACAGCGACACACACCACCTCTCCTGCACAGGGACAACACACACACACACCACTCACAGCGACACACACCACCTCTCCTGCACAGGGACAACACACACACACACCACTCCTTCACAGTGACACACACACACACACACACCACTCACAGCGACACACACCACCTCTCCTGCACAGGGACAACACACACACACACCACTCACAGCGACACACACCACCTCTCCTGCACAGGGACAACACACACATACACCACTCACAGCGACACACACACCACTCCTTCACAGTGACACACACACACACACCACTCTTTCACATCCACATCATTCACAAACATCCTCCTTTTTCAGTTCACACCGTCACCTTTCACCTAACTAATGCTCTTTATTGATTACACTCTGACACGTTGACGAGAAAGGCCTTCTGAGGAAAGGAAGACGACGGTTGGATTTCACCATGATGGTCATATATTGCAGAGTAAGGCAACCGTTAAGTAACTCATCTTCTGAGACATTCACTTCCTCAGTACTAATCCTGGAAAGCTGAAGAAAATCAGATGA
The DNA here is from genome assembly GCA_030378365.1 of Hybognathus amarus. Classification (NCBI taxonomy): domain Eukaryota; kingdom Metazoa; phylum Chordata; class Actinopteri; order Cypriniformes; family Leuciscidae; genus Hybognathus; species Hybognathus amarus. The sequence goes on from JAQIUQ010007267.1 coordinate 91,832, forward strand.
GCATTCGTGTTTTTTTTTGTATCTTCAAACAGAAATAGAAATATTAGCTACATGTGCTAAAGTTGCGTTTTCACTAACCGCCATTAGAGCGATGTGCAAGTTACTCGACTTCTACAACATTCACTTCTCTGAATGAACAACCGTCTGCGAGGTGGAAGAAAAGAGATGAACGAGGAGGGATCGTCACAGAAACGTTAGCTAGCTATACAGCAGCGAGTTGCGCATATTTAAATGACGTCATGTGTATCAAACCAAAGGGAAATCAAAAAACAGCGTTCAAGCGTTGAAAGTGGCGGCTCTTCTGATTGGTCCGAGCACGTCAGGGCGCCTGCCTAGTGAGGGCGGAAACCCTGTCTGTGGGGGATGCGAGGGGACACTTGCAGGAAGGGAAGGGAGCACTGCATGTATTGGGACGGTGTGACATGCCTCACACACACCACCAAGTTCAAGAACTCTACATGCACTTCAAGATCACAGCAAGAGTGGGCCAGAATATCTACAGGGACACGAGAAGAGCTTTCATGCACGATATCTACTTCATAGGTACGAGGATGCATAAATGTTGAACTCAGGGAAGATCTACAGCCAGAAGACTCCACACACACACGCAGTCTCTCTCCGCAGCCGCTCCGTTTCTTCTTGCGCTTCTTCATTTCAGAGGTTCAGCTCTGGTTCTGCGGCCGGTTCTTGGCGTAACTGGTGAAGACGAAGTTGTAGTCGTTGAAGTGGGCCAACTGGCGGTCAAGGCGGCGGAAGCCCTCGATTTTCTGAGCCGGAGAGAAAACGCTGCGACATTTGGAGCTCTGTGGGGAACGAGACACACACACACGTGAGCGCCGCGTTCGATCACTGGGAATCACAGCGCTGAAGATGTTCAGTATCTGCACGTCACCTCTGAACGCTCACTAACAGTGGCTCTTGTAAACTCCAGGCTCTGACTGCAGTAACAGTGCAACGGAAAAAATACAATTAAACAGAGGCCGAGTTATTTATTAAATCAGTTTTATACCACACACACACTGATATCGCTACGACGGCATTGCACTGCGATTCGACAATACAATAATTGGCAACAGTTTATTTTGAGGTGTGCAGTGTAATTATATTCAAGTACAGAGTAAGGGTTCGTGCCGACGAGGTGTCCATTATCTGGTATTAATGGCGTGAACCATGACACCTCAAAGGGCATTTACCCGCTTATACAAAATAACACATTATTTAACATTTTAATTAGTTGTACAATCGAAATCTAAAGTTTTACAAACAATACCTTGGTTTCGCTGGTACGCCTGATGGTTTATTTAGCAAGCGGAGATATTTATAGTCATAGAACCCTTCAGTTTAGCTAACTTACGAGCCAGAAAGCTAACGTATTTTTCCCCATGTAAGCTGAGGCTTGTCTAGTCATGGGCGTCACACTTTCGTTTATTTTTAACCTATAATTAAAACACACAGGTAGGCATAGTATAACGGCTAACTAGATGTTTGTTTTGATTCAATAACTTGTGATCACTTTGACTGCCTGTTGCTATGGTTACTCACAGCTGTTGCTATGGTTACTCACCACTGATGTCACCAGCACATTTATTTATTTATGTTCGAACGTGAACAGTCAGTTTCACCAGAACTCCTTTACTAGGTGTCCGCTATCAGTTTTTAATGGACACCCTGCAGCCAATCAGAATCCAGTATTCATAATTAATATTAAGGATCTAAATATAATTACTAGGGTTAGTTGCGTGTAATTACACACAATTTATAGTAATTACTATAGTGACTACATGTAATGTGTAACAAGAACACTGTACAATACAGTGTTACCAAAGAATTTTCTTAGAGATGGTGTTCGGTTTGTCTGAAATAGGAACTGGCGTCCCTCAACTGAAGGTGTTTTACTACGAGAAACATTTACAACAGCTCTGAGACCGGATTAACGAAACGCCTCATCTCGCCACTATCAGTTCTCCTCTTAAACCCATTCACAAAGCCGGCGAGATCTTGTGAATACGACCCGATGTATATTCATAACACTAGCGGTCTAATTTCTACCGTTTCGCGATGTGCCGCTGTGATGCGTAACGTACCTGATCGACGAAAGCGTGGTCACAAATTTCCCTGGATTGAAGACATCCACGACCTTGCGGATGATGTCATCATAGGACGTCTGGGAGAGGTTGGTTTCAAAGCTGACATAAGAGAACTCTGGTTCAGGGGTGATGTGAATCGTCCAGTAAGTTCCCTAGAAAGAGAAGCGAGCTTAATCAAAACAGCCACTTCTCATGAAGAAACACAGCCTTGAACACGGTCTCCTTACATCTGTTTTCATTCCATTCATGGAGTATCCACAAGGGTTGAACATCGTGGCATCAATCACTGAACCTGGAATCAGGTCACGAATTCCACTCATCTGTGGAGACAGACAAAAACTCAGACTCGGACCCAGAGACTGGCGCTCAGACTGGGTAATTTAGTGCCATGTCAGAAGTGAACCGTACACGAGTGACATCATTAGCAGAAACACCGTCTTTCATGTAGAACTGGTCCATCACAGCTGGGTCAAGGTCACTCATCAGAACTTCTAGAGTCTGGTCCGCCTGCTTGTTCTCCCAGTATTCCGGCAGCTCCAGCGTAAACAAGTACCTTCGGGACACAGAGGACACGGGTGAGCATGAAAACGGCACATCCAGATGATGTCAGTCTGGTTGTTTGGTTTTCTTAGCGATGTTAAAACGCACATCAACCGATCACTTGTTCAGCGCTCATGTAAACACTACATTCAGATCCACCAATGGGAATGAATTCAGTTAGATTGAAACGAAAGCTGTAATGAATGGCGACTGCAGAAAGCAAAAGCTGAATCCCGGACATCGACGGCCGGACACGTCCGGGGAAAAGAGGATGCCCACTCAGCTTTCTCCACAGAAAAAGAGCCTGCTAGCTTAGCTTCCAAAAAAGATGGCCGACACTATTTTCAATTACCGCCTTTCCTCCCTCATATCCCTGAGACCAGAGATTTATGTATTTTTTGTATGGAAGAAATCCTCCGATGACACAAAAATCATCATTTTGCGTCATCAGAGGATTTCTTCCAGACAAAAAAATACATAAATCTCTGGTCTCAGGGGGATATGAGGGTGGAAAGCAATAATTTAAAAATACTACAGGTTTCCTACTAATACAAAGCTTAATGCTAAATCCTGAAGTGTCCCTTTAATAAGTTATAGCATTTCTCTTCAACATCGCACAGCCCTATTCCATAGTGCGGTTCATCTGCAGTCATGAGGTGTCGAAGTGTAGATGTAAAGCTCACCAGCAGTCTGAGTTTCAGTCGCCCCATACAGTAGGGTGCTCCATCTGTACACACACAGAAAACACACACATCAATCAGACATAATACTCACTCATCACCATTTCATACACAGTGTCGTGAAACCGTACTTGGAAAAATCTGGCTGAGAAACTCGACTTCCTCCTGGAAGTTGCGGTGAGGGAACTCTTGATGGGTGGGCTTCATAAAGTTCTTACGAGAATAGAAGAAATTCTGCAAAGGGAAAATAAAGAGATGATGAAGTCACATGTTCCCATAAAGACGCGTCCGTACGAACACAGATGTGGCGATGGAGAACTCAGTCGACGCTGCATCTGAAACGCTCGAGTACGTACTGAAGATACATGTTCATACAGTACGAGCGTAATACTGCATGTAGTGGCCTCATGGGAGTCTCACCAGAGGTCGGAGGTCATCCGGGGACTATCCCTACTGTGAATTCAGACTCCTCTTTTGTCTCACATTTAAGCCTAAAAACCTGTGTGTTCAACCAGTATTATCAATCCTCTTAACCCTCTGGGGTTGTTCGGCCCGAGTAATTTAAATAAATTTTTTTTTTAAATCACAGCTTCCTCAGAATGGTCCGAAATTTGGTGACTTTGTTGGTATTTGAACACCCAAAACAATTGGGGACAGGATGTGAATAGTCTAAGTGGTTGTAAAAAAAAATAGTCACACTTGGGTAGTTCGGGTCCAAATGGACCCGCATGGAAAATTAATGGGAAATTTGCAAAAATGTGAAAATACTGAGTTTTTTTGTGCGTACAATCTACAAATCAGCCACAATCTTGAAAAAAAAGCACACAATAGTGAAGGGGTGAATCTATAAAACATCAAGAGTGCAAAACAGACACATCCAGACACACAAACACACTTTTATACATAAACAAAATTCAGATTATACATGCGTTTTGTATTTTTAAAATGCTCAGTTTGTGGCATCCATACCAGAAATATCTCATTTAAAAAATTGCTTTAATGAGGCCTAGGCTTGACTCTAAAATGAAATACAGCTTTAAAAAAATATATATATATTTAAAAAAATATTTTTTCTATTATGTTCAATGGGGGGAAATTGTCATAATTATTGCATTAATACTAATTATAATTTTTTTTTTACATTTTCTCAAAACACCAAAAAAGAAAAGAAAAAATATTAAAAATGAGAAAAAAAGAAGATTTTTTTTTAAATATGAATCTCGCTCATTTTAATATGAAAGGGCCAATTTGGACCCGAACACCCGAGTGTGACTCTGAAATGAACAACCCTAGAGGGTTAAACAATTTCCATAACTATTACAGTCTTAATGTGTCCTTAGGTACACTAGTCCCCATGTGACCCTTGCTGCCGCCCACCTTCTGCGCTGTCTGTAAACTGGGTTACACTTCTCTTTTTCCCGTTATAGTGTGTTAGTCTTCTGTAATCGCCTCGTATCTGTGGACCGTCCATTATCACGTATGAACTGACTGTTCCTTACTGTTATTGTTAAGCGCCCTTGAGATCGGGAAGACAGCTACATGAATTAAACATTATTATTATTACAGTTACATCAACTAAACAGTAGAGAACCATTTCAGACGCAGCCAATGAGATCCCCTGAAATATTTGAGAAGTTTTGCGACGCATTGACAATGTTTTCTCCTATATCGGTTTCATATTCCCTTTAAGGTCACACTGAAGACCAATGATTCATCATGCAAATGGACTTACTCTCTTCAGTGTGACTAACTCACATGAACTCATAAACCCAATGTGTGTTCTTAAGTGTGTTATCATCTGCCATTACTAGGGTTGGGGATCATGCGACACGTTTCCTTTCCCGAAACATGAATGATGTTCTCTCAAAATGTTCAGTTGTGTTGACATTCAAAATGACTTGAGGAGAAAGACAACAGCACACATGCAGGAAATGAGTCAAAACAACCCAATATAACTATACATTTCTATTAATTAATCCATTTATTGATTAAGATTTTCTTTTTCTTGGTTTTATGTTGCATTTATAAGTTTTGGGGTGGAAGGGAAGGACTTAAATAGAGACACAAACCCTCTTTGTTATTACAAAATGGTAACCTCAAACCATAAATCTTAATTTGGCAAAGAAATAATATGCAAATATTAAATATTACTACATTTCTTTCAATTAAGTTAACTAGTTACTACAACTGTTAGATTTCACAGTGTATTAAACCGGATGGGAGTTTCCAGAATGGATATCTAAATGATAAGTTGTTCCAGAGCTGTCCGTTAGCGATGTTCAGAGTGTGTGTGTGTGTGTGTGGTACCTCGATGGCGTCGAAGCCGCAGAATCTCGCTGAGCCAGCTCCAGCAGTGGCACCAGTGCCTGCAGTAAGAGGGTGGTTCCGCATGTCTTCAAAATGAAACGTCTCTTGGAGACAAACATGCTACTCTCACTGGCAGAGAAGGAGACAGTCGAGACGACCGGGTTACGATGATATAACGACATCAACACTGGGATATCAATGATCTGAATCTTTCCCACACCCATAACAAACGCCTATAGAAGTTTAATGGGAATCGGTGGTCGTGAATTGTTTATTTCAGTTAATGGGTTGTGTATAGAAACCTAGCCTGTATCTAGGCTGCATTGAAAGGTAACTTTGATCCATAGGTATACACAAACTGCTTCGGTGTGTCGCATAGATGGCTGTCATTCAATTTACTGATTGGTTCCCTCGCTGATCATGGGATCCAGACTGCCTAGCAGCGTGAATAAAACCGCGGTGTGTGGGAACATTTTTATTGGTTATACTAAACGGATGCGATATACAATTATGCTAATGATTAAATATTCTTCTTTTTATTTATTTATTTCAGCAAAAACACATCAATGCCAATATCTACAGTAATTTCGGACCGCTATGAATAGCTCCAGCCGAGTTCTCCCTTTGACCGTTCTGTCTCAGACCTAATAAATGGCTTAGCTTCTGCTTAGCGGACGCATTTATCAATCCTGCGCCCGTGACCTGGTGAACGTCACACGGATGCCATTTATACTGGCGTTATCTGAGAGCTGAACCACTACTGTGTGCTTATCAAGCGCTGCCCGAGGTCAGTGTGTGAGCGCTGTTAGCACATGCCAGATATAAACACTCGATTCTGTCCAGCAACAGGCCAGAGAAAGCCTTCATTAAAGTAAACGCCTGGACTTATCAGTTTGAGCAGTAACGTCACTACAAAGAACCTCTTCTCGGTGTGAGAAACCTTCATTTCACGTTGATTTGAAGGCGTTGGCCAATGGGAGGAGGGCGGCAGTTTTAAGGATTAGAGCGTCACCATTACAATCCTGTCCTCTGACCTCAGACACACAGACGACAATGTCAAAAGCTCACCTGAGTATATAAGCTTCCTGCTTGTCAGTCTTTGTCACACTTATAATCAAGCAATGCACATTCTCCAGAAGTTTGTCCCACTCAAATCTGAAAAAGCACACAGAAAGAGAAAGATTAGGGTTAGGGAACAATGACCTTTTGTTTTCTACATGAATCCGAGGAGGCGAGCTACTTTTCATATCTGAAGAATGTCAGATTTCAAACATTGCAGCAAATATTCAATATCTCCAAAGTTAGACCTTTTGGAAAAAAAAGAAAGGAAAAAGCAGAAGCTGATGAGGTCAGCAGCTCGTTACAGGAGTCCGCAGGACGGCATCTGGACGCTGATTGGCCGGATGTCGTGGTGTGTGGATGAGGTCATCCGCTCCGCGTACACTCTGGCTTTCGCCGACCTCGCGCGGGAGTAGTGTTGTCAAAATATTCGGTACTTCGGTACCAAGTCGGTACTAAAAAAATTTAAACGTCACGGTACCAAGTGCCGGTGGTATCGAATACCGGTCAAACCCGGATCTGGATGCGCATGCATGCACGAAGGGCGTGAAGTTGCGTCCTCTTCATGAAAGCAGCGGCGCTGCTGATGTGGTTTCTGTGTATACTAAACAGCAAAACAACTATTTAAATATGAACCCTGCATGTTGCGCTTGTCTCTGTGAATGAACGGCGCTGACACGCGCTTTCATTTAACGTTAACGTTACCTCACACACGCACGCACAGAAGCACGAGTGACGCTCGCGCTGTTTTCAGTCTCTGCTGCCTCACGATATGATGACATGATTCATGATCCATTCATCTCCGAGAGTTACTTCATGAGCATTTTACCGTTTCATTTGAGAAAAACTATCGTCATATCCATAGGGTCATATCATATCATACACGCACAGAAAGTCAAAAGGTCTCTACGGCAACCCGTCAAAATAAAAGTTTGGTCAGAAACAATTATTTTAGGCTACTGTACAATATATTTAACTACGTCTCCATTTATTAAAAATACTACTGTAGCCTAAATCCACTGAATGCTGTATTTTTCACTTGATTTTTATTATAAGCAATATTTCTCAGTATCAATATTTTCGTTTAAACAGCATGTAGCCTTCAATGCTTTCATAAATGTACCATCATAAATAATAAAGTGATGGAATTTAATTTAATATATTTTTTTTCAAGTAGTTAAATAAAATAAAATAAACTAATTTTGCTGTGGTACCGAAATTGGTACCGAAGAACCGTGACATTTTAATGGTATCGGTACCGACTACTGGAATTTTGGTACCGTGACATCCCTACGCGGGAGAAATCTCGATTCACACACGTGTGGCTCAAGCTCAGGCGTTATAGAAGATCATGCATAACGGGTTTATTTTGTGATAGTAGCACTTCTACAGTCTGGTGTCATACAAACATCGGACACAGGAAGTGGCGATCACAGGGCTGCAAACTGACCTTTTGGCCCCCTTACAGAACATTTAGGGCACACCTTAAATCAATCCACAATGCAATAGTTCACCTTTTAAAGCTTTAAAGTGTCAGAGATCACATGAACTGAAGCACTTGAGTGTCGAGCCCTGAAATGATGTAAAAACACGCCTCTCCTGCCACAATACCATGGTTACAGTGAGCGTCACTACATTCAATCCATGGTGAACATTGGTGATTTGTGGACTGAGAAGCCGTCTATGACTTTTCTTCCCAAGTTTCTCCTGGTTTCCACGCCAGCGCCATCTGATCTGATATCTGTGGTGTATAGCAGAACTCTGAACGCTTCTCGCCAGACACGTTACTCATTCTGCAGCGAATTCAAACGAGTTTTCACTGGATGTCCAGAGTCACATGATCAAAGATCGGCCCACAAGTGAACCTGTTCCGAGTGTATTACAGGAGCCGAGCCAATAAACGATGCATGAACTTCAGCTCCAGAGTCACTTCATGATCATTTTACCATTTCATTTAAGAAAAAAAAAAACCATTATAACTTAAAACTAGGAAGATATTATATCATCAATATCATATCTTAAACGCGGGGAAACTAAAGAGGTCTTCACAGCGACCCGTCAAAATAAAAGTCCAGTTTAACTAAACAGAGATATATTCCTGAATTTAGATACGCCTCACTGTAATAATACCAACACTACTAATAATAAATCAAAACTTTATTAAGGAATCCTCATTTATATATATATATATATATATATATATATATAAATACACAGACATGCTTGTATATATTTAAGAAAAAATTTAATATACTGTATATAGACTTATATATAATTTATATTATATATAAAATATTTATATTTTATATATAAATAGTATTTTTTTTCTTAAATATACATGAGCATTTATTTATATATATATATATATATATATATATATATATATAATATATTATAACACAGTGCACCCACATATTGAATGTAAACACAAACTTTTATTGTTTTGGATGCGATTAATCCGGATTAATCGTTTGACAGCCCTAATAAAAATACAAAAATTACTTTAAAAAAAATTATCATTTGAACTGTGAATAAACTATTTTAAATGGAATACTACTAATGTTTAACATATTACATGTACTTGTTGGTCATACGAGTCGTGATGTGAGAGGAAAACCAAGATAAAGGAAAATCAAAACATTGATTAATTTCCAATCAAGCTGCAACTGGCAAAAAAACAAACGTGAAAATATGTATTTGATCGCGTGTTTTATGACCCATAACACAGCGCCAGTCCCTGGAGAAAGTGCTTGGTCATCCTGTGGGAGGAGGAGGGGCGGCTCCACGATGATCCTCTTTTAGTGTCTCCGAGAGGGTTAACCAACGCTTTCCCGGAAGTAAACTAATACCCTCATCAGTCATTCAGACAGCCGTAGCCAGAGGAACCGCAGAGATCAGCTTTCAGTCTTCAGGGAAACCATGGACAGCTTTACACACACAGCCAAGGAACTATGTCCTCATTCATGTTTTACACACTTATGGCCTAAATGAGCCGAGAAGTCTTTTAGGTTTATTAATACATTATAGCGTATTGAACCGTACAAAAAAAAAATACTATATTTTTGGAAACTACTTATTTTACAACCTTTTTTGGTAGCATCATTGTAGGTTTTTGCGGTTGATATAACTACCGGATGGTTTTGCCGATATTTTGAGAATATCAGCATTGGACAATAATCATGTTTATTGACAAAAAAATTATTTAATTATCCATTTACTACCTATCTCATCTGTCGAGCCAACTGTAACACACACATATTTTAGTGAACGTAAAATAAATATATTACATAAAAAGTGTTGGGTTTTTTTGCAATTTGATTGTATGCATCTCTCAACAGCGTAATATAGCCTTGTAGACGTCAAGACAAATGTCCAAGCATTCCTGCACGTTTCATTGACGCCGTGTTGTTGTGTCTGCATTAATTCATCAGTTCACACTCACTGACCTGCAGCTGTCGAGCGCTAAGGCGCACTAGAAACCAACCAATGAGCGAGCGGGACTCTCGACCAATCACAGCGCGGGGCGGAGCTTACGGCATGTGACGCAGACACGTGAATTTCACGTGCAGGCTGCTGTGCTGCGGCGCAGGATCGACAACCGCCATGATGGTTCCCAAAAATAGAGCCCTTACGAGCAGTCATTGACATACGCATGTGTTCACATCTCTGCGATTAAAAATGTTCAGAGAGGAGTTCCTGTTAAAAGCACCAGAGGAAATGAACATTAAATCCTATAAACGTTATATCTGGTGGTTAACAGAATAAATCCATTCATTTAAGTGCAGGGATTCAGCAGATATGATGGGGTTCACTATGGCGCCATATATATACATATCAGCTAGCGGTAGCCACTGGCTAATCAATTGATCAACATTCACTCGCGCTAAAGCGCGTCGATAACGGATTTAGACAGAAGCAGAGGCGATCCGAACACAGCAAAGCATCAATCTAGCCGACTACACGACAGCTGAGCCCCGCAGAGCGGCGATTCGAGAGATCAACAGATAAAGACTGATGTTGCGAGATAAATCAATATGTTGGTAAACGTTGATGACGTTGGAATAATTTAAGTAACGTAACGCGCTGCAGAAAAAGCTAATCGGTCTCAGGTTCAGCCCCAGTCATGACAGCACAAATGAATGGGTGAAAAGGGGGATGGTGTGTCAGAAATGGCCAAAACTGCTGATCACGCCACGGGTGTCAGGGCCACATGTCACTCACCCACTCTCGATCCCGCACAACTACTAACTTAGCGATTATATTAACATTACTAACAGCATTGTCATGTTTATGGGCAGGGTGTCGTGAATCAGATCAGTAAACCTGGCTCTGGTTAAATCCAGCCTGATACGGATTCACCCACCTGGGGATAGTGCGCAGATCCCCGGTCCCTTTGGTCTCGTCCTGCCGGGAGAACCAGACCTCCAGGAGCTTCTCGGTCCCCTCGAAGAAGTGTGCACCGCTGTCCTCTTCCATCAGTGAGACAAGCAGACTCCAACAACAGAAATTTAAGCGTCGGATGGAATCCCAATTTAATTAGTCCTTTATTGGTAGTTATAATTTATTAGCTTAGTTACAGTCCTTGAGCAGTCCAGATGTAGTTGCCTTGTTTTTTTACCGTCTTCCCTTTTGCAGAGAATACCGTGAGCGAGTGCTAGCTAATATCGCCGGCCATACTGTGTAAGCGCAGAATGGCAGACTGCGTGGAGCTTTTATTACCTACTAGCCAACGTCATCTTCGTCGCGGCCAATCACGGCCAAGAGGCGGCGCTCGTCTCGGCAGCGATTGGCTGTGACTGTTGTCAATCAAATGAGATGTTGCGTAAAGGTATGAATTCACGCGGCACATCCGCACATGCCCGTGTATAGATGAGTTAACGTTTGCGTTGCTATAACGCTGCGCCAGTGCATAGACATACACAAGTAATAGGTGGCCGTGTATTCACCAGTTTACTGAAGGAAAAGGGAGGTTTGCTCGTGTATTTTGCACATTTTATTCATCATGCGTCACATTTAATCACAGCTAATGTTTGTACCGTGGGTTGTACATACCGACAACCAGAAAATGCATTTTTGAAAGGGAATGTAACGACGGGAGGAACGACGTCCTCAGCGCGATTTGCGCGTTGTAGTTTTACACAAGTCCTATCGTCGTTGACTCAAACCGCAAGGTTGATCTGAGAACACTACATATCCCAGAAGGCCACCCGCCACAATAAATAGCGTCACCGAGCACGTGACCATTAAGCGGAGCCGACCAAAATCCCAAACAAGGAAATGGTGGGGTAATAAAACGATCGGAATCATTCAATTAATGCATGTAATAATTAATATTTTATTTTATTGTAAATTAAGAAATATTTATGGGTTAAAATGGACTACGACTTCAAAACGAAGCTCGCCGCCGAGAGGGAGAGAGTGGAAGATCTGTTTGAATATGAAGGTTGTAAAGTGGGTCGCGGCACATACGGGCATGTTTATAAAGCGAAGCGTAAAGACGGGTAAGAGACACGCGATTGATCGACGCGTTTCACTCACTGCACGCGCTTCTGCTGTCACTGTGTGTGTGAGAGTGTGTGAGTGCGCTCGGGATTCTCTTGTGTATCGGGGGAATTACGCTGTAATCTCTAACGTTACCCTCTGTGATTGTTTTTGTTTTCATGGAAGCACTTCAACGGTCCACCCCCCAAACCAACGTGTGTGTGTGTGTGTGTGTGTTTCACGTGTTTATATATCAGAATGCGCACTAGTTCATGCGTTCATATTTTTATAAGTGCTGTTGTTCGCTTGTGCATGAGTTTATATGCCCAGGAATCCAGATGTGCATGTTGTGAATACACCTTGATTTGTGCAGAAGTCCACACTTTTCTAAAAGGTGGAGTTAGCGTGTTTTTATGAATTTATGTATAGTGCAGAGTTTCGCGGGAGTTCATGTGTTCATTCATGTGTTGTTCAGAAGTCACGTGACGAGTTACTGGACTCATAGCGGATTCAGCAAGTTCCACCCAGAACCAATAACCGGTGATTATGCCAGTTAAAATGATGTTATTGTGACATATGCGAAATACTCGAGTGACAGCGAGGTGGCCTCGGGTTGTTGGGAAGGCCCTTCAGTGGCTCTTGTTCTCCTCCAACTGCACAAACTGCCAAAACATGGGAAACGACTTCCTGCAGGTTAAAGTCCCTATGAAATCAAAATTTTAGTTTTTTGGTTTTTAGTATGAATTTAGCCTCAAGGTTATCTATAAGCTAGTGTGCACCTACACAATGACAACATTCGCATTTAGAAGAGCTAAGCGTTCAAAGTGTACAGTCTCTCACTTCTGCCAATTTGATGACATCACTCTGCACTTCAGCTTCTCATCAGATTTTCTGTCCAATCAAAATCTTGCTTGAATCTGAAGTCCCGCCCCCAAATAGTCACTGACGCTGGTGGCTAAAATCGGTCACTTGTTCACACATTTACTATTATAGTAATTGGCAGATAGTGCACTATATATAGTGGATAACGAGTTCAGATATTCTTTCCGTCGGGCTGAATGGTTAGGACGGGTCACTGGAGACTGGTTTCATGTTAGTGAGTCCAGACCAAAAAACATATCAGACCTGTTTGAAATCTGTATAATTCTGTATATTGAATTATAAAGCAATATGGTGGAGATTAGGAATAGAAATGGTTAGAGATTAAGAGGAAACTCTGGCTTTAACAAGAACAGTGGGATAAACTAAATGCCATTGGCTATTTAAAGGGGAGGGGCTGTTCAATATGTCCCGCCCCTTTTAACTTCTATTGACTTGGAACAATCACACTGTTATGTTGTATAATAGAATATGTGATAGTGAAGCAACCAAAATGTGATTTAAAAAGACTGATTTGGGCAGTGTAATAACTGATATAGATAATTTGTTAATCATAACATACATAACATCTAAATGTGAAGGCAGCAATATCTTCAAATGCACGCATTCACTTCATCAGCAACCAATGATGAAGTCACGTTAATTGCCTTTGTTTACTATTCAAGAGGAGGCGTTGACGTCTCGCACCGGATGTGTTTGTATGTGCGGTGTTATCTGTATTTCGCTCTGTCTGCATCTCTCTTGTCACGGTGGAACTGCTGTTCAAGAGACTGAACAAAAGATTGATTTTGAAATGATACTTACTCCATCCATTACAGTTTTTTACAATCACTCTGTTACTATTTTCAGAACCATGATGTCATTTTTCACAACTCTAGACACACAACTCACAACCAATGATCAAAATGCACATTTTTCAAAACTTTAACCCATTTCTCAATTGTTGAAGCATGAAGACATTTGACTACAATATCCATGGATGTAGCCTAATATTATATATTTTTGCTTTGATTCCAATAAGTCTCTGTTGTGGTTGTACTGTAGTGTTTTGCATCAATATATCACACATTTGTTCAATGATTCCACTATGTGTGTATTCTCTCTACTACTGCAGAATTTTGCAGAGATGTATATTTACTGTACATGTAGTACCATAATGAAACTTGTATCACCTATTTTGTTCTACAATATTTAATGATTGTACGAACAATGACAGTGAAACTATCGGTTGCTTGTGTGTGTGTGTGTGTGATCTATAGTTATGTTTCAATGGTATTTCACAGTAAATTTGTTTTTTGAACCAATGATTGTGCAAGTGCAAGTTTTCTTTAAAGATGTGAATGCACAATGCAGTGTTTTGAACATTAGACAGCCTGTGTTACAAGTGGTTACCGTTTTGAGTTTTGTGTCTAGAGTTTTGAAAAATGACGTCAAGGTTCCGAAAATAGTAGCAAAGTGATTGTAAAAAACTGTAAAAAAAACGGTAAAATAAACCACCTACGGAAGAATCGAAATATACAAATAAATCGGTTTATCTTCACTGCTATTAATCAAATCAATGGATAAAGGTAGTGGGTTTCTTTCCCGATGCTCATCTGACACCATGACTGAATAAAAGCTACATTTTTACATTTTTCTCACACAAGTCAAGGCATATTCAAGTCAAGTTGAATATGTCGCTTTATACAATACAGATTGTTTCAAAGCAGCTTTACCGGATAAACAGGAAATTACAGAATCAATTCAATTCTGCTGTGAAAAAGACAATAGTGTCATAAAGCTGGAAGTGTATGAGCTGATTCAGATCCAGTTCAATTGCTCATTCGGCTATGAAAAGCTGTACAGAAGACTAACGTTATTCACTTTGCATCAGTTCTGATTTAGTTAAATTCAAGCAAGAAGTTACTTAGCACATCTGTTTCTCAATGAGTGCAGCAACACACACTATGACTTCATTCATGTGTCCACACACAACCTCTTCTTCATCACAGTGCCAACCACAAAACCCCAACATTAGAGAAACTCAAGCAATGAACATTAAACATCAGCAGGTAACATAATCTACTAAGACTAATCATTATTTTTCTGTAACTTTTTTAAGTCATTATATTGGTCAAATTTGATACCTAAAAGTAAGACTGATTACTCTTAAAGGAGTAGTTTACTTTAAAAAAAAAACGTTTGCTGATGATTTACTCACCCATATGGCAATCAAGATGTCCATATCTTTCTTTCTTCAGTCGAAAAGAAATTAAGGTTTTTGATGAAAACATTCCAGGATTTTCTCCATATAATGGACTTCAATGGGAACCAAACGGTTCAAGGTCCAAAAGACAGTTTCAGTGCAAACTGTTCAAGGGGCTTTAAACGACACCAGACGATGAATAAGGGTCTTATCAAGCGAAACGATCGCTCATTTTTATAAATAAATAACAAAGTTTAAGTTTTATAAGCTCAAATGCTCGCCTTGCTCTGTTCTGTGATGAGCGTGACTCTCCTGTTCGAACTTTTTCCGAGTCAATTCATTCATTTCGGTCGTTGAATGAACCAAATGACACGAAAAAGATTCCATGCTTACCTAAACATGCCACTGTATCTAATAGTCATTATTTCCTGTTAATTCACACCTAAATCGTGAGCGTTCAGCAGTGATGAGCTCATGGCTCTACTTTCGTGGAGTTGGCGAGATGTTTGGAGTGCAGACAGTGTGGAGAGCCGATGCTAGAGCCGACGCTACTGTGATGATCTGTACGGGGAAGTGGGCAGAACCACACACACACACACGTCTTCTAGTCACAGTACTTCACTCTGAGCACCGCATGACTCACGAGAGCAGACACACACACACACAAAAGAGCGCTGTTAATCCGGTTTCTCGCTCTTCTGTTCTCTCAGCGCCTGTTATTCAGTCGGTGATTCGAGGTCACTTGTTTCAGCTTCTGATGGGTCGCTAAATGACCTTCGTTTTTTAATAGCATTCACTCTCTTGTGTGGTTTTCTTGTCAGTGCCATACTCTTGAATCTGACATATTTGCACTTGGCTTCAGTTTAATCAATAGAGAAGGTAATGTCATGACATCGTATCACTTTGTGCATGTTTCTTTATGATCCCCATCTAAGAAGTACAGGTTTGTCAGATCTTTCTGCACTTGAGCTGTCAGAACACAGAAGTTTTATCAAAATGAGTCATTCACTAGTTCGCCTGCCCGTTCAGCCTTAAAGGTAAACTAACTTGGCTTGCTGTCTTTGGAGGAGGCTTGAACCCCGAGGCTCGGCCTGAGCTCTGATTATGGAATAATTCATTATTGGAATAATTCATCCCCTTCTCCTATTCGAGGATAGGAGAAGGGGAGGAGGAGGGCTGCGTAATGATGATTGACAGGACTGAATGTTTAGGCTCCTCCCAAACCTCAGTGTTTTCTGCATAGTTTTCACACGAGAAGACACCTACATCGAGCAGGATGTCATGTTTTAGCGCTTTCTAAGAGCAAACAGATTTTGTAAGAATGTCGGCATCATCGCAGCTGGAAGTGTAAACCAGCTTGGAAAGCCTGAAGGTGATGTGGACTTACGTCACTGAATGTTTCATGTTTTTATATTGAGTTGTTTCTAGGGTACTTCAGATGTTCTGGATGGTTTAAATACAGCCAATAGATAGTTTCTAAGGTGTTCTGAGTGGTTGCTAGGGCTTTTTGATTACCCACTAATTGAAAACTGTCAGTCCGATCCATTAGATAAGACAGAACACACTAAAGGCTTCTTCACACCAATGATGAGGACTATTACAATAACTGTAAAGTTTTAAAGTCAGCATGAAACAGAACTTGCACCAGTCTTTTCTTCCCTATTGTGCCATACATATCTGAGCGAAACGCTTTGGGAACAAGAGCAAATGTGGGCGGGGCTTGATTTGTCTGATTGGATGGTTGCGATTTGCTATTGGTGGATCTCATGTGATTGACAGGTTACAGCCCCGCCCTCGTCTTCAAAGAGGAGAAGAGATGGTGCAAGAGGAACTTATTCTGATTCAAGATTGTTAAAACAATAAAGATGTGCATAAAACCATAAAAAAACAAGAATCAATTTAGATTTCATGGTGACTTTAATAATCATTCTAATTGTCTGAGAATAGGGAACTCTACACCACAGCTATGACAATACCAGCACAGACCAATGATACACATTTACTGTTAAGTTGTGTCTGTTAATATTACTTAACGAACATGAACTAACAAAGATGAATAAATTCTGTAACAAATGCCCATTTGTTAGTTAATATTAGTTTATGCATTAACATTAACCCCATGGGGATCAAAAACGTTTTGATCTTTCTTCTTTTCCACATAGCTGCAACATAGACTTAAAATACTCCGTCATTAATGGTCATATGAATAAAATCAATACATGATTATAAACTATAGAGGGTCTTCTTTTTTGTGTACACTCTTATTAATATCAAAACCTTGTGTTTTTGTAAAATAAATCAAATAAACAGGGTGCGCTTTCAGCTCACTCTGACTCTGCAAAAATCTTTCTGAAACGTGTCCGAAAAATGAACTGTAACTCAGTAAATACTTGTCACAGAGACACGAAAAATCTCTCTTTATAGAGATCTATATAACCCAATTCACAGTTTTATGTGAACGATTAGGAGGATGATTTTCAGATCATTGTGAAGAAAAAACTCTAGGCAACAACATCCATTAGTCAAAAGTCGTGTGGACCAAGCGGCAACATTCTAATCTGAAAGATGAAGCCTACCCGGAAGTGCGCTAAACTGCAATACATCATTCAAAAACCCCATAGACTTTAGGGCGAGGGAACCGGGAGTGCTAAAATGCACTTCCACGTTTTGGCCAGTGGTGGAATGTAACGAAGTAAAAATACTTTGTTACTTTACTTAAGTACATTTTTCACGTATCTTTACTTAAGTAAAATAAATAGTTTTACTTTGTTACATTTTGCAGCAATTATTATTCTTTCTACTCCACTACATTTCTACAACTTCTGTTACATTTTCATTACATTTTCTGATCAGTTTTTCCCTGCCAAAACGTAATCTGTTGAAACGTTGCACGTTTGCCTCACCAGTGACGTTTCGTTGCCATAGATATATCAACCCGGTCACACTAAATGCGTCTTGCACGCAGTGTGTTTATCACGCAATTTATACGTGAACATTTGTTTTTACCTGCATAGGAAACGCACCGTGTGTAATATACATTTGGTTAGGATTATGGCAAGCCAAGGGGTTCAGAATTGCACCATAAATGAATCACGTTTACTGCCAAACATAGTTATTATTGTAAGGATAAGCATGGTGTGTATATTGCCTGATTGCAAGCTTGTTTCAGAAATGGTGACAACAATTTTTTTTCCATTATTTTTGAACATCATTATAGGAGTGTTGTGTTGAATGAGTTACAATTAAATGTTTTATTAATCATTAGAAAATAGACATTAAGTGAATAAATTGTAATGCAAGTACTTTTACTTTTAATACTTAAAGTTCATTTAAAATCAGGTACTTTTTATTACTTAAGTATAGTTGTCATTGTGTTACTTCTACTTTTACTAAAGTAAATATTTATCTGGTTATTTGTACTTTTACTACTGAGATTCAGTACTTCCTCCACCACTGGTTTTGGCCTACAGAGTGACATCATAACTGTGGCACTCAGTGCGCACGTGCTGTTTCACGTAATTTCTGGTTCGTTTTATCGCATGATTTTTTCGTGACAACATGTGGTTTGTAGACAAGGTAGCATCGGGTGACAGAGATGTTGTCCACTCGTGCGTGACCTCCTGTTGCGGATCAATCACGTTGTGTCGTATGGTGTCAACAACAACGTGAACACTCCTGATGTCACTGAGAGCAAGTCATGTAGTGTGAACCGCACAGTTCAGCCCGTCGTTTTAAAATCATGTAGCGTGAACAAAGCTTGATCTGGCTCTGATGCTCTGATCTGGCTCTGATCTGGCCCTGTTATGGCTCGATCTGGCTCTGATCTGGCTCTGATCTGGCTCTGTCCAAGGCACATATGCTGGGAACTAAAAATCCCCCCACGGCCCAGTTCAGTTAATGCAACTAGCTCTTCCATGAGCACTTGATATATATATATATATATATAAAATAAAAAAACGTACTTGCCCGGTTTATACTACTCTGAGCAATGTGTGAACTCTGTATTTTGAGCACTTCTTGTGTTGTTGCTGCCTCTTCACGATGACTTGTTTGACGAGTCCTCAGATGTAAGTCGCTTTGGATAAAAGCGTCTGCTAAATGTAAATGTAATGTAAATGCAACTAAAATGATTCATGTAGTCCCATCACCAGTTTAGTAAACTTAAATTTGACATATTTCAGTCGATTAATGAAATTAAGCTGTGGCAAAAATGTTCAGCAATTGTGTGGCTTATTTTACCTTATTTTAATTAAATAAATTGTAGAAGTTAAGCCGCTCTGGCAGACAACCTTGGCATTACATGATGTGGTTTAAAAAAGTCATGCATTAGATTATATCATGAGGAACAACACAAAGTGTGCTGGTGTCTAATTGGCTGTTTGTCTTGATCGTGACATCATAGCTCTCCAAATGGCCACTGCGATATGTGAATGCAGGAGGGAAAAATAACTCGATACAGAAGAGTACAGGCGATTTAAAGCAGCAGCACTACACATTTGGTCCTGAAACACACACGTCTAATGAGCTGATGAGTGATTGATTACACATTTGATTTGATGGTGAACAGTGATTTTTTTTCTTTGTAATTGTTCTGATGATTGTAGAATAACTGTGATCTCTTTTTATGATTTCTGAAGGTGTGGTCAAAAATGTGTCACTGGCGTATGGACGCTTAGTTCACTCATACAAGTCTCCTTGTTGTATGATTTGTGTGTGTCTGTCAGATCTGCATGGGGAAATGTTTTCATCTTTACATTCTTTTCATCTCACACACATTCTTGGTCTTTTGATATCTTTTGAATTCACTGGATTTTGTCTGCAAAATGCACAACAACTTAAAATGTGACCACACCTTAAGTTTGTTTCATGGTTCTAGGTTCATGTTTTGGTACAGTTTGGTAAAAGAAAATACTACTTCTAATTACTAACTTTGAGTTTTTTGGTAACAATCACTTTATCGTGTTGCTTTTACTTCAAATGTTTGTGTTTGTTTTGAAGAAAGACTTGGTATTAGGTGGAGATGTGCATTGGTATCATGAGGATGTTGGGTGGGTAAGCGAGGTATCGCCAGAATAAAGCCAGACACAACAACACTGGCTCAAACTATGATGGGATTATGAGGCAAGACTGCTGGTCTGTTTGGCTGACCAATGGCAGACGGGCAGACACAAGTCATTATGCTATTCTTCTTGCTGATGGAGTGGCACAGAAATTACACAATTGACTTCCATTATGAATAGAGACATTACAGAAGCAGTGCGTTTGAGTCAGCCGATACACTTCTGAATGTTATATTTCCATGACGCACTCTCGCAAGCGTCACATTCCCCTTGACACTGCACTCGAACAAACACACATGATGCCACCCATCGCTGGATACTGAATACGTGAATACGCTGAATGACGTTCGAACCAATTTAAAGGAACTCACAGCACCTCAAATAAACACACACTCACACACATCGGCTAGGTAGGATATGGGCACTTCAGCCACACTGGAAATTACTAACCATCAAACCATGATTAAAAAATATTTCTAGAAGTTTATTTTTGAAATGATAAAACTATAGATAGTGTTGAAAATGAAAACAGAAGAGATGTTTTGTAGTTGTGAAATGTTACCTGGAAGTGTCAGAAGT
The DNA here is from genome assembly GCA_030378365.1 of Hybognathus amarus. Classification (NCBI taxonomy): domain Eukaryota; kingdom Metazoa; phylum Chordata; class Actinopteri; order Cypriniformes; family Leuciscidae; genus Hybognathus; species Hybognathus amarus. The sequence goes on from JAQIUQ010007267.1 coordinate 112,689, forward strand.
TAATGTGATGAACTACACTTTGAGGGGGACTGGTTCAGTTGGTTAAAAGTCATTGCAAAAGTAGCCTATACCAGTTTAGCAACAAAAAATCATGAGTAATCATGTCAATAATACGAGAAAATGCAACAAAGTCTGCGTCAGATAGTATTATAAGATACAAGTGCACAGATCATTCGTTCATCATTCGCTGAACCTGGATCTGTAGCGTGATGAATAACTGTGGACGCACGACAACCATCTCATGCCTCGAGAAACAGAGAGAGATTCAGAGCCAATCACATGGAGCAGAAGTTACTATGGCGACGAACACCACTAAAACTCCCGCCACTTTCATGGCGCCTAAAACCCAAGGTTCGGTAGTAACCATACCTGGCGAGCGCCTAATACAGAAACCTGTTGTACAGAACTGGAAGATGGCAGGCTAAATGCCAAAATATTTTAATTGTCTAATGATTTCTCATATAGCCATTGTCAAGTGTCTCAATTGTATCTGTTGTTGTATGAGTTAAAACCAAAGAATGTATGTTTTTTGTATGTAAAATAATTTTGTATAGCTATAGTTTGATTTAGGTGTGTGGGCGATATGACCGAATTCTTATTCCACGATATGAGAAATGATCGCCATATAGTTGTTTTGTGTTATTTTATCTAATTCCATAGATATTAGTTATAAAAATAAGAAAAAAGTAGTGAATTATAAACAATAGGACAAATATTACAAAAATATTAATTAAACCAAGTTTTTCAGGTGCAGGTTTATTTAACATGTAGTTAGAATTAGTAAAAAATATAAAAATAAAACGTTGCATAATCTGCACTGTTTGAATTGAATATAAATGCATTCTAATTAAAGCAGAAGTTAGTCAGTCAAGAAGTAGTGCGTACGTTTCGTTTGATTGACATTAATGCCACAGAACAGCATCGGCTTTATTAGGCTGCGGTCACCCCTGACTGAACTTTACTTCACTATATTACAATTCAATCCTAATCTAATCATGACAAACTATATATCGCTGGAAAGGTCGAAGACTGCTAAATAAATATTTTACCACTGTTTTTTCATACAAATTTGGTAAAACGCGCACACTTTTAATAATTGAAACTTTGGTTTTCACGCTAAAACTTCACACAAAAAAACAACATATAATCTAGTATTTTTCAATAAAAAATGATAAAATAATAATATCCTCTAAAAAGTATAACATATATTTTATCCTCTAAAAATATTATATTTTATCGCCTTTTTATTACATCACATATTTTAGTAGTTCTCATAAATTAGGTATCATTTGAAAGCTTACAAACTCAGAATTCATCCTGCGAAAACCGTTTTGAAATGGAATGTTCCGTTACCATAGAAACGGTACTCTAAAGTATTGTGTCAGGCTCCTCCCCTTTTGGGCATAATATTTCATAATTTAGGATCAAAAACCTTATAACACTCAAGGTTCTCAAGGTTCCAAATTTTGTGACAGAATTGATATTTGGGCAGAAATGTGTTAATTTGTTAAGGCAGAATGCATACAAATTTTCAACGGAATGTAAGTCTCATTTTTGGAATTACGCCTAAACAAAATCTCGTGGGAACTTCAATTTTGGTGATATCAATTTCAAATTTGGAACACAACTTGGTTAGATATATGGCTTTGATTTTTTTTTTTTTTGTAATTTTAATAGTAAAAAATATTTTGTAAAATATATATTTTATATAAAAGAAAACATAATACAGTGTATTTGATTTACTGTAAATTTAAACTTCCATTACTTTTTCATACTGCTTTCACTTCAGCAATAATCTACTGAGTGTTTCCTTTAAAACAAGCTCAAACTTTCCACAGCATTCTTGAATTACAACCATTTAATTTTGAATAGTGCATTTTAATGTCCCTTCTCAAAAGGGGGGTGGATCCATCATACTGATACACGTCCTATTTACTTTCCCTTGAGACATAACAAATACTCCACACGATGGGCATTTTGACAAGTGCAATAGGACGTGGAAGTGAACTGAACTGGCGGTCGTGTGGTTTTTGTGTGCCGTACTTTGGCAGTGTGCTCCTTCTCAGGGTATATTACGCTTATATCTCTTTTTAACATCAAGCACCTCCCGCTCTTTATATTCTCATTCATGAATTTCCACACTCTGAAGTGTCACTTACAAAGTCTTTAATAAATCCCCCAAGGAGAATACACCGAAGAACACAGGAACGTCATGACACAACCACTCTTAGATCGACAGGAACTGAATCAGTATATAAAAATCAATAATAAGAAATAACAAAATATTTTTTATTGCAGTGAGTGAATTAACTTTTCACATAGTTTCACATATTGCTTATTATTTAACACTGTATGTATGTGTTGTAAATTAACTTTAATGATATTAGCTAACGTGTTAATACTTGATATTGGCTACATTGTTAGTGCTTGATTAATACTTTGAATTCCATATAACTGAATAATGAAATTAGAAATGTATTGTCACAAACTTACAATAGAGGTTAAATGTTGTGGCACAGGCGTTGTACTGGTGTTTGTAGTGTGTGTGTGTGTGTGTGCCTCACCTGTGTAACGCTGTGTTTGTGTTTTACAGGAACGATGAGAAGGAGTATGCACTGAAACAGATCGAAGGCACTGGTATATCCATGTCTGCATGCAGGGAAATCGCTGTAAGTTATGTTTTAAACCACTTCTGAACTGCTTTACCCCGTACAGTTCATTTAAAAAAAAAAACGAAAATGTGTCTGCAATAATATGTTAATAGGAACCCAGCAATCGTTTCCAAAATATAACCATAATCCTTAAGTATTAGGCTGAGCTTGTTTCGTTTAATCAACACAATGGTGTGACCAGCGTAAAGTAAAGCCTTTTATTTCTGCTTGGTTCCTGTGAAGATAACCTTTGGAGGTTTAGTTTTGTCCAGGGCATCTGTGTAAACTTCTGATCTTGTAAAACCCCAAAAGTAAGGCCTGGTTGTTGACACTATTCTTTGTAAAGCTGCAATATAGAAACCAAGTTGAGTTCAAATATTGGCGTTTGCAGATAGCAGTTCACTTCAGCTTTACACTGTGGAGGTTTGCTGTTAGTGCGCATCGTGTGTGTGTGTGTGTGTGTGTGAGGAAAACACTGCATCAGGACAGGCTGTGTCGCACAAATCAACTTGACAAAAGTGTCTTTACTGTCATATGACTAACACAAGGTCAAAACTGTGCTGTCATGTTAAACACTTCCGACGTCAGTGTGACACCAGGGTCGCCACCTCTCACGCTGTCAGCGTGACACACACACACACACACACACATTCAGGCTCTGACCAAGTGTATCTCACAGCAAATAAAAAAAAACCATTTTGTGTATCAATATTTGGTGTATTGCGAGAGCGATTCATAAGCTTGATGTCACATCGGTCTGTGCTGCGCCGCATGAAGTTAAACACGAACCAATGAGGACCTGCAGCCTCGTGATTGGCCCAGTCCGCACCAGTCACATGTCCCACCCGTGCAGGGTCACTGTAAGCTGCTGACTCACACCTGTGCATCGCAGATGTGTAGACGCATTGTGAAACGCTGTGTTTGTGCACACAAAGCAGATTTACACAGCTAAGATAACTATTATTCATTCGAGTCGTTAATTTGAACCTTTGCGAACATTGCCAGCTGACAGGACTCCCTCTGTGTTTACAGCATTAGTTCAGAGATGATTTCCTTGAGAAAATGGAACTTGTAGCTACTCGATATTTATCCAAATGAATTGATATTGAGACCGGAAACCTCTTATGATTCTCACTCCACAGTTGGCGAGTGTGAGTGTGTTCCAGTCACTTATCACAATCACATGTACATCACACCACATATACTTATATTATTATAATCATGGCCATTCATTGATAAGGTGAAGCAAGACAGAAAAAAACAGGACAAAACAAAACACATGTAAGACCAATAAACCCTGAAACTGGGAAACAACCAAATAGGAATTAGGATTAAACACACATTACTCGAGTAAAACACACTCCAATGGTTGATACAGCTGCCAACTCATTGCATAACCACTGCTGAAACAAAATGCTTTCTTTTCATGGAAACTTTAGTTTTATTTTCTAGAAGATAAAATACTGCAATTTCTTCTGGTGTTGTTGTTTAGTTAGGCCTGGGTATCGCTAAAGTTTTAT
>JAQIUQ010007268.1:0-72035 GCA_030378365.1 Hybognathus amarus
ATGTGCTTGAGTTCAGTTACGTATTGCTAGAAGTTGCACATCCCTGATGTAACACTGTGTTTTCCTTCGACAGGGCATAATAGCTGGCAGTTTGGGGATAAGCAAGCGCAGAAACTCCACTTACCGACAGTAAGAGTGGACACAGCACAAAAAAGGAAATTTCATATATAAAAAAGTGTCATAATGCAAGTTATGCACTATGTGTAAAATGAGTACCCATCTCTGAATGTGTCAGAAAATAAGCATTTCTCATCTTACATGTGTCATTTTATTTCTTAACAGAGATGTATAAAGTATCTAGAAACCCAGACTTGAGTAAAAGTACAAGTGCTCCATCAAAAAAGTGACTTGAGTAGAAGTTGAAGTGCTCTTTAAGCACCACACTTAAGTAGAAGTACTAAAGTATTCAACATTTTTTTGTACTTAAGTATTGCAAGTAGTTTATTTAAAAATTCACTACTTAAGTACTAAAAGTAAAAGTACAAGTATTGTGTCATGTAATTATTAAAGAAAGCAGTCAAAAGTTTGAACTAGCAATCAAATAAGGCGCTTTGGCGGGATACAAATTTGCTTTGGCAGCCGCCAAAAAATGTAATTTAAGGACAACCCCTGCATTAGTTGTCAATGTGAGTGTCAATAAATACCATTACCCTATAAAACTGGCGTGTGATTTAGGCAGCATGAAAGCCAACTTGCAAAGAATGATTCATAAAATTTTTATAATTGTAACGAGTAACTAGCAGAACATTAAAAAAATATCGAAGTAAAAGTATTAAATTCATCGAAAATATCTACTGAAGTAAAAGTAGAAGTATGAGAAAAAACAATACTCTAGTAGAGTACAGATACAGCATTTTAGTACTTAAGTACAGTACTTAAGTAGTTCTACTTCGTTACTATACATCTCTGTTTCTTAACAGCTCAAGGCATGTTTGGGAATGCAGGTGATCACATGTGTGACATATGCTGGCTATCTCTTCACCACGATGAATCCCTCAACACATGGTGTCTGCTGGCTTTTCTACCATTATAATGAGACAGTTCCTGAAAACAGCACATGTACACTTTTAGAGGTAAGCTAAACCGTTTTAAAGAGAAAATGTCAGTGCTATTATGCTTTTCTCCTTTGAAAATAGTCTGCATATTATAAGTGGTATCTTCAAGAGAAAAGCTTTCATATGAAACAGTTTCTAAATGAAGAAATTAAAGGAAAAGTTCACCCAAATTTCAATTTTAACCCTCACGTCGCCTCCAAACCCGTAAGTAGGGTTGGGTATCGTTTGAATTTGAACGATTCTGATTCCAATTCCGATTCCTTGTTTCTATTCCGGTTCCTGAACGATTCTCGATTCCGATTCTTTTAAGAGGCAGGGTCAAAAAAGTTTAGCTAACCTTGCTAACCAATGGTCTTTCTGAAGGAAATACTCCTTCTGTCACAAATACTCCTTTTGTCACAAATTTTGCCGAGATTTCGTTATTTTTAGAAAAAGTGAAGCCACACTTTGTGACCGCCGACGTAAGCTACTCATGTTCAACTGGCGCGGTTATGCCAACACTTCCGGTAGACGCTTCTTCGTTGGTGTTGTTCAGCGGTTTCTTCTTCCTGTTTGAATCCGAGCTGTGAATATAGAAACTAGGAATCAAAATTTTAACTTTTGAACGATTCCGGAAAAACGAAAAGTTAGTCCCGTTTCAATCGGATACTCGATTCTCAGAATCCAACCCTACCCGTAAGACTTTAGTTCATTTTCGAAACACAAATGAAGATCTTTTTAATATAATCTGAGAGCGTTCTGTAACTACTTTGAGCTTCAAATAGTTCATAAAGAGATCGTCAAAACTAATCCATATGAATTGAGCGGTGTACTCACAATTTTACAAAGAGAAGCGAGTTTTACATCACTTTACATGATGAGCAGATTTAATGTAGGCTTTTATTCACATATAAACATTAATCAACTCACACATCAGGTGTGGCAAACAAGCTCTAGGGCTTGGGGATTGACAAAACAGCTATGATGATGAAATATTTGCCATTTAAAGGGATAGTTCACTTTGAAATTAAGCTTACATCAAAGCCTTTGTCTTTGTTTCCGCAGTAGTTTAAATTTTTATATGTTTATGTCAAACCGTTGTTTTCTGTCAGTCATATAATGGAGGTCTATGGTCACCACCTCAAAGAGCATGCACAGAGAAGTCCAAATTAAACATGATTTAAGGACTCGTAAATGTAAGTACACATTGATGGCCTAAGACACACGAAAATGAGCGGTTTGTGTGAGAAAACGAACAGTATTTATATCGTTTGTTTTTATCTCTGAGTATTCTGAGGAGTGCGGACGCTATGGTCTGCGCAAATGCCGTTAAGTGATCTCTCTCACGCATGTACGTCACTCATTGTTTACACTGAACAAAGATTGTAGGCAAGATCTGTCTAATGGTAAGACGGCTAATTAAAATGGTACTAATTTGCGCTTATCCGGATGATTAAACTGTCGTAAAAGAAAAAAATGATGTGTGCTCGCGCAAACTCTTCTTTACTTCCGAAAGATCACTTACGGCACTTTCCGGCGCTTGCGCAGACCAAAGCACCCGTGCCCTTTGTTCACTTGTACATGGCTGTGCTTACAAGAGGTAAAAACGATATAAATACTGTTCGTTTTTCTCACACAAACCACTCGTTTTCGTGTCTTAGGCCATCAATGTGTACTTACATTTACGACTTCATTAAATCATGTTTAATTCAGACTTCTCTGTGCATGCTCTTTGAGGTGGTGACCATAGACCTGCATTATATGACTGAGAACGGTTTGACCTGAAAATATCAAAAATGAAAATACTGCGGAAACAAAGACGCCTACATCTTGGATGCCCTCGAGGTAAGATAAAACATATCAAAAATTATTTCAAAGTGAACTATCCCTTTAAGGATTCACAGGGCTCAACATTAAGGCTTGTCCGCTTGTCCGGGACAAGTGGATTTTTTGTAGGACAAGTAGAAGAGAAAATTCAGTTGTCGAACCAGACAAGTTAAATTTCAAACAAAATAAAATGTCATGTTACTTCACGTTATGTGCCACTCGTTATGTCTATTTTACAGATTTAATTTTACCGATGTAAAACGAACACATTTTGGCGCTGCCTGTGAATGTCCTGAATGTGACTCACAGAAAGACGCGCGCCAGTATAATGCGCATGCACAGACCGCGTGCCAGAAGTTCTCTTTCGCGCTTGAACGAACATCATCAACACACACAATTAAGCCAAAATGTCATTTGTTGAGTATCTTCATAACATAAGAGCAGTCATAAAGAGTTGTGACTCGTGAGAGAATGAGGCGCGTGTGAGATCCGCGTCTCTGTCCACAGCGGCTGCTCTTAAAGGGCCAGCTACCAATAAAGCGTTCTGTCAGTAAAGTTAATGAAAGAACAAAGGGTACAGAGAAAATTACTCACTGCTCTTGACTAAAGAACTTGTGTAGCTTTAATAAGGAGTAGTCTATATATAATTTATAATTTATGCAGCGCAGACTGTTTGATAACTTTATTCACTGTATGTCCTACCTGTTAGACAGTTATGTTTTATCCAGACATCAATGGCTTATTGATCATTATAGGTGTTATCAATCATTTAGTTGTTATTGCTAATTTCAGAATTATCACTAATCTGTGTGTGCATTTGGTTTAGAACCAAACAAGTTGACTCATGAAACCATTTGTTTATTATATCACAATCGCATATCACAACTGCAATATTGACCTCAATAATCGCAATATGACATTTTCCCCAAATCGTGCAGCCCTAGATAAAATTATAAATCTTTACCCGGACAAGTGACTTTGTGCATGGACAAGTGAAACATAAATTTACTTGTCCGAAGGACAAGTGCCTCAAAAAGTTAATGTCAAGCCCTGATTTATATATCATTACCCTCTTTATTCCCACAGGAAGTGCTCACTCAGCTGACTTTATCTGGATCTACTCATGGAGGCGACTCAGATCGCCATCTTCTCACTATTCGCAGCGCACTGTTGCAAGGTGATTCCCTGCTGACACTCCCAGATTCATGTGGTACGTGATGCTCATTTCATAAACCTTTCCATGATGCTCAGAATGAATGATGTGAAATATGATGCAGAGTTCTGGATTGTAAACCGTTTCTGTCTTTTTCAGCCTGTCATCGCCATGATGCGAACCTACAGCTCCACAGTGAAAGTGATCGTATGTGAACCTTAAAAGACGTCAGTTTATCTAATAATACTAATAAAACTGGTACATTATCAGACACAACTATATATTATACTATATTCAAACATATCAATATTTCTGTCATTTATTTTTTATCTATACAAGGGCATGAAAACAATAACCGAAGTGTGTCTTTTTTCACTTTTCTCTAAACGCAAAATTGTAGCCCAGTATTAATTAATAAATATGAATTAATATCGTTACAATACAAAATGTAAATCGTGTAAGAATGGCCTTTTACAGAACATACTGTAAGTATCAGTCGCTATATGGACAATGTCATTACTCAAATAAGAGGTTCTTAAAAATGTATATATTTTTAAAAATTACATGTATTATGAATGATTTTCTGTGTAGACAGCATTTCTATAGCATACATGCATGATTATATTAATGTATTAACAGCTATGTTTCCATCCACCCATTTTTATGTGAATTTTGGGATATTGCATTGTAACACATTCCTTCTTCAATCTATGCTGGGGTGTCAGACAGATATATATATATGTTCTGCCAAAAACAGTTTAGGGTCATTAGTCCCAGTCAGAAGGAGAGCGAACACAGGACACATGTACTAAATCAATCAACATGAATCCTTAATGTTGCAAGAGCAAACTCTAAGAAAGCCAAACCACTATGATTCAATATGCACATATTTTAGTATATTCACCATGACCCATCACACCACACATCACCATTGCAATAATATTAAACATACACAATCCCAACATTGAGAATGAGGATTCCCACTGCAAAAACAGTATTGTTTATGTGTTTTTAGCTTCGGTAGTAGAGGAGTTTCTCGCAATACCGCACTGTTTTACCATGCCTGGAAGTCACTGCTGCGTCGAAAACTCCTCCAGTAACTCACACGACACATAATATGTGAATATATAATATTACCATACTATGGAAAACATAGGAACAATGGAATACAGTTTTTGTGGTTACCGAAATGGACACAGCAGGGAGAGTCTGACCTGACGAGGAGACGCCGGATTGCTGGGTTGGCTGATGCCTTTAGTATACGATTTTCACTGTTTGCTGTGCCTTAACGTACATATGCAAAAGTGTTGTTTGAGTGCCTTGTTCATTACTTTTTATTTCATTGAAATAAATGTTTGTTTGAAACAACTTGATATGGCTTAACAATATTTATTGAGAACTGAAATATATAGGCTATTTGGACAACATATTTGTTTCATGGACAACATAAGTAATAATAATAAAATAATAATACTGTTATTAGTGCAAAAGAACAAATATATTGATGCTGCTTCTCCAAATACAGCTGTTTTGTTCCTGTAAGGTCCCTTTTCTTTCACCTTATCTTTTAGCATTGCTTTACTTTCTTACTTTTTTCTCGCATTCTTAGATCCGTCTCTGTCCTGCCAAAATAATAGATGCAGAAAATTTAAGAGCTCTGGAATGTTTAGTCGCGTCTATGGGTTCTAAAGGCGTTGCCCTGGTAACCGATCAGCGTCTCCTACCATCAGTGGCCGACCAGCTCAGACCCCGCCCAAATCGGCACGTGACTCCTCATTCTCAATAGACAATGCAGGTTTCATTTCTTAGTCTTGGTTGGGAACTATTTTCTAAAGGGGTGATTCAAGAAACAAGTCTAAGTCATTTAGTCCATCAAGATTTCACTTAATTGGGTCTTAGGCCACGTTTACACAAAGCCGGGTATTTAGCAAAACGAATATTTTCCCCTCTCCGTTTTCAAAAATAACATCGTTCACACACCCGCATAAATGCACCGTAAGCGCCATCATAACTATGCTAAGGCCCCATTTACACGATGGAAAAACGCAGATATTTCTCTGCGTTTTGCCCTCTCATTTGCACGAAACGCCGTTTTTATCACTGAAAACGAATATTTCTAAAAACTCCGGGGCAAAGTGAAGTTTTGAAGACCGCCGGATATTTGTTGTCGTGTAAACTGGGAGAAACGGCGCTTGGTTCTCTCTTGTCGATTCCAGGATTCTGATTGGCTTGCATGGCTTTACCTTTAACCCCTACACTGCCGTGTAAATGAGAGGGCAAAGACGCAGAGAAATATCTGCGTTTTCCATTCGTGTAAACGGGGCCTTATATTCGCACATTCACGGACTACGTTACTATACAAATAACCCCTAACACATACAACTATATAACACCAGCAGCTATAAGCTAATTTTCCACAAAACGAGCTTTCCTTCGCAGTGGACAAAATACATCAGTGTTTCACATACAGCCTCTATCGCAGGCTGCTGAGAAGGGACCGTCTGCAAAGCGATCGACGGGTTGGTGATTCCTGTAACGTTTACTGTTTTACGGTCAATGACAAGACTACGAATCAGCTGTCTCACGAACGTAACCAGCACGTTAATCCCCACATTAAGTCATTACACAGCGAGGAGAAGAACTAAGTTACAAGAAACAATCCAACTACATTTTACAGTAGCATTGTTTGTTCGCTGAGACACAAGGGGTGCCGGTTATATAAATGTCTCTTTCTAAGGTAATAAAAAGTACGTTTTATTAAGCAAGTTCTTTATACACCACTGAAAACATAGTTATGGATGTCATATTGCATTTCAGTTAATGGATACCCAAATTCTTCAGGCATGAAAACGGGTCAGGGGTGAAAAAGGTGAGAAGGATATTACCCCTCTAGGGGAGGTTCGGGGGCATGCTCCCCCGTAAGAAAATGTTAAATATTCCATAATTAAAGCCTCAATCTGATGCATTTTGAGATGCATTTTTTGCCAACCTGGGGAGAGCTGGAGAAACTTAACTTCAGCCATGAGTCAAAAATATTATGGCCTTATTTTAATAATAATTTTTTTTTAAAAGATCGATACCGATCCGTTACCATCGCAGTAAAAATAAAAAATAAATAAATAATAATAATAATCTGTAGAATTTCTATAACTGTGTGTTGAACTGATAATCACTCTTTTGTGTGTTAAACACAGTCTACTTAATACAGACAACTTCAAGAAAAACAACAACAACAAAAATATGATCATAAACTATGACAAAAATTATATCATAAACTAGATTAGTGGGTAAAACTAAATCTGGTAAAACGTTGCACATTGATCTTTGTATTGTTGTAAAATGCATTCATGAAAAACAAGATAAAAATCAAAAAGATCAAATATTTTATAGTCTACTACAAAATTAAGAATATATATATAGCACTTGTAAATGTATAGCACAGCTGTTTAATGAGGCAGCACCATATGCTAGATAGACAGAACAGAACCAAAAAATACTATTGATAATTTTTCATTGCGCAAAAGTATTATGATTTGATTATAAAAGACTCCAATGCGCATCGCGAGCGCTGAATGATGCGCTTGAGGCAACATGAGTCACAGCGCGCAGCTCTTCCATAGAGCTCTTCGAGTCCGCATTGACAAGTTCAAAGCACAAAGGAAATATATCGATGCATAGTGTATTATACAGTATCTATCTATGCAATAGTTTATTGAGCCTTTTCTTTTAACAGTTTTAAATTTCAGTTACTGTGCGCGTGAAGAACAATGATAGTGCTCTCCAGTGTTGTGATCTAGACACGCGGTAAAGGATGATAAACATGATTGAGGTACTACAGCAAGACAGTCAATGTATACGAAACCATAGAGCTTTATCTACAGATCGTCTATAGTATAATATAGTATTTATCTATAGTATAATAATATTAACATTTAATCATCTTGGAGAGAGATTCATCGTTGCCGAACGCGACGCTCTGTGCTGTTTGAATGCTGATGACTGACGACGCGCTGTGCTGTTTGAATGGAGAATGACTGAGGAGTCGACGCGCTGTTTGTTTGAACTGAATTGAGAATTACTGTCAGCCGCAGCGGAGGGAAACGTTTACGCGAACTTGAATTTAATGACTTAGATATTAATTCCTACCTCACATTATACTATAGTACGGCTTCATTTATATTATACCCCCCCCCCCCTCCCTCAAAACATTTTCTCATCGAATCTACACGATTCACGTAGGTCACCTATTTTGGTTTCAAAACGGCGAATTTCGCCGAAAGGTGAGTGATTTTCATGTCTGTTAAATGGAAAAATGTGATTTAGTTATTTAAGCTGATGAATCACATCATTATAAACTGCACTTATGCTAAAGGCAAGACAGAAGTTGTCAAACTGTTTAAAAATGGATGCAAAAAGAAAACCAAACTCAAACTGGTCCAAGGAAAAAAATCTAGTGCAGTCAGTCCTTAAAGCGATAGTTCACTTTGAAATTATATGATATGTTTTAGCTTACCTCAAGCCAGGGCATTCAAGATGTAGGAGTCTTTGTTTCCACAGTATTTTCAATTTTGATATTTGTAGGTCGAACCGTTCTTGTCTGTCAGTGCTAATGGAGGTTTGTGGGGTTCAGGGTCCACCTGAACAAGCATGCACAGAGAAGTCCAAATGAAACATGATTTAATGACTCGTAAATGTAAGTACACATTGGTGGCCTAAGACACGAGCGTTTTGTGTTAGAAAATGAACAGTATTTATATCGTTTTACCTCTTGTAACCACAGCAACGACCAAGTAATCTGAAGCACGTGCTTCGTTCTGCGCAAGCGCAGGAAGTGATCTCTCGCGCGTGTACGTCTCTCATTGTTTACACAGAAATTTCGGAAGTTTGATATTTAGATCTTAACAGTGAAAGGTGAAACTTCCGAAATAGGCCAAAAATTTTAATTTCGGTGCATCCGTAGTCCTAATATTTTATTTAATCATAATAAATATATAATATTTTAAGTAATTTTCCATTTATTAAAATGTAAAGTCAATCTGACACCACACATTCAAATGATTGGTAAAATTTGCGCATAACAAAAAAATGAGAGCCTGGAGGAAACGTTCAGAGACAATGTCCAGAGGTACATTTTGTTATCTCTATGACAAGAAAAATGTGAGATGGGATCAAGCCAAAAGGGTCCTGAAAGTTAAGACCACCTTGGACAGACCATGTGTATGACAGCTTTAAAGAAAAAGATCCATGTTGTGCTCTCTCATTTAAATACCAACATGTCAATAAACCCTGGAGCAGAAAAAAAAATCTTCCATATTTCCAGATTCCCATCTTGCCCAGCCAAATACTCTTTCACAATGCAAAATAAACCTGCTGGACTGGGTCAAGATGTGAAAATGTTAGTCCAGCAAACTGGAGACATACATCACAAGAGGAAAAATAGCAAAGGCCCAACGCATGCACCCCGTCAGTCTTTTTACAGCACGCTACAATCAACACCAAACCAGCAACTCCTGGCTGGGAACACAACTGAAAAAGTATTAGACTCAGAAATGAGGAAAAGAAGTCCACTCACTTTAACGGCATGTCTGAAATACACTTGATGCAGACATTGCTCAAGGAATTTGGAAAATGTGTAAAAGGTAAAGAGAGAAAGCATGCAATGACCATCATCAGCAGATCACCAGATTTTCTGATTTCACATCAGATTTTTTTTTGTGGTTTGTGTTTTTAAGCTATTCAGTTAGAGGAGCTCATGCTAAAAGTGTTTCAATTGTAAGAAATATGTATTTTATTATTTGGATCTTAAATATCATTTAACCAAATATAATCATATTCTAAGAAACATGTTTCTCATTACTATCATTTTGATGCATTTACCATCATTATCATTTGAAATGTATGTTTGATGCTTTTCGTTCTGTATGCCTCAAAGCTGATAGACTTAGGGTAAACTTTTGTACTTGCTGTTTAGATGAGGTAAATATTTAGTAAGTTTTCTTAGACCACAAATGCTCAAATGTCTCCAATTAAAGTGACAGACGAATGTTATCTAGATAATCTTAAACATCTTGTTACATCTTGTTAATCTTAAACATCTTGTTATCTCAAACATCTTGCAGAAGGGACATGTGTATTGTGAACATTAAGATAAACAACTTTCTGACACTTTTAGGGTATATATGTAGACAATATATGCATTTATGTGTGTGCATGCAACTTTTGATCCTGATTATGGATTCATTCATTTTACTCTTCATTTATTATTTGATTGTATGCTTTTAAGAAATAAAAACATGTTTAACTTGATCATCAGACTTGGTCTCCATTCAACAACTACAACAAAAAGCTCAATTTATTATAAGGGGTTTTCACAAAGTTTCTGTTTAACTTTAGTCCCACTTATCCAGGCAAATTATCTCTAACCTATAATTTCCTTTATAAAACGGACAATATATTTTTCCTTCAATTCCTTTATATCAACAAAATTGTACAATCCCACATTGTACATTATTTATTTCCAGAACCTTTGGACATTGCTGTCTTTACATGGAAGTAAATAATGACACCTTTTAAATAAAAAAGCTTGCTAACTTGAGAAAATAAAAAAAACTAACCCATTACTAACCCTGCTTGCATTTCAATGCATTGTATTTTAAGGGCTTGCATTTGTATTGGCTGAAATTCAACATGGTTATATATATTTAAGATGTGAATATTTATAATATATGACTTCATTATTAAAAATTCAATAATCCATGTTCACCTTTCAGATTTCCCTTCCAAAATGTTCATTCTGTTTAAAAAGACAACCTATAATATTGACAGACAATTTTCAGTCCGTTTTATTTCGCTTTACAAATTCACTTCCAAAAATTCAGTGGTTTAAATTCCACAAAAATTTCAACATTTAACATCCAGGAATGGCAGAAATATCAGTAGTTTGCCAATTAATAATCTCCATATATTACAGTTTATTACATAAAACATATGTAAATCAAATGTTGGTTTGATCATTCTGACATTTCTGAGCCAAAGTTTGTCATCAGATTTGGTTTAATTCCCTCCAGAAGCGTCTCACATGATTGTCACAAACACCAGCATCCGAACGCAAGAGACATGACAGCGTTTATTGCGTTACATCCATTCGCTCTGAGACGCAAGTCATTCATGGAGGAAATAAAACACAGTTTCTTCCCTGATTGCAGCAACTTCCATTTTTATTACAGATATTTACAGATACTTAACACTATCTTATCATATTTATCCCAAGAAAAAACAAAAGACGTTTAAATTATTCATATTGTGCACATCTTAACATCATTACTGACACTTTAGAAATAATCTTAATAAACAATCTTCACAGAAGATAATCGTCGGCTTCTGCAAAAGTGAATTTGAAAAGTGAACAGTCTATTTAAAGTGAATGAAAAAGGTTCTGATCTCTTCGGGTGAAAGGTCACATTAAAGTCCTGTGTTACGCCACTGAAAAAATCAGTTTCCTCTGTAATTAGAGGGGAAAATTATAACAATGACAATTAGTACTGACATCTATTCAATCTGATTCAAGCATTGTAGGTATTCATCAAGGGTGAAAACTCACCTTCTTTCGTACTCTTTCATTCGTTTTCCAGCTCCACCGCTGGAGGTCGGATATATCCCATGTTCCAGTGAGTGAACGCTCCTGCACATCAGGTTACCTCCCCTATACCCCGCATAACTTCCTATAACCGAATTAATTTAGTGTTAATGGCACTGCTTGAGAAGTAAAACATTAATCCACCAATGCAAATGTCAAAAATGAATAGATTTCATGTACCTTCAGGTTAATAGTGATGGGTTGTGACAGGACTGGGTCTTCTCCTACTTCATACAGGTGTGTGATCCTCAAAAGAATCCGGTCAAAGTCTATCTTTCCCTCTCCACCTGGTAAAACAACACATACATTTTAACCCTCTGGGGTTGTTCGTTTCAGAGTCACACTCTGGGTGTCTAGGTTCCAAATGGGACCCATTCATATTTAAATGGGCGGGATTTCATATTAAAAAAAAATTTAAAAATCATGATTTTTTTTTTACTCGTTTTTTATAATATTTTTTCTTTTTAGTGTTTTGAGAAAAAAAAAATAATAATAATTATAATTAAATGCAATAATTATGACAACATTTCCCCCATTAAACATAATAGAAAAAAAAATTTAAAGCTGTATTTCATTTTAGAGTCAAGCCTAGGCCTCATAAAAGCAATTTTTGAAATGAGATGGATGCCATCTGGTGGTCAAACTGAGCCTTTTAAAAATACAAAACACATGTATAATCTGGTGTAAGCTCTCATAATCTGGACCAATTTTTTGGTGTGTCTGTGTATAAAAGTGTGTTTGTGTGTGTGTCTGGATGTGTCTGTTTTGCACTCTTGATGTTTTATAGATTCACCCCTTCACTGTTGTGTGCTTTTTTTCAAGATCGTGGCTGATTTGTAGATTGTACGCACAAAAAAACTCAGTATTTTCAAATTTTTGCCAATTTCCCATTCATATTCCATGAGGGTCCATTTGGACCCGAACACCCCCAACCACTTAGACTATTCACATACTGTCCCCAATTTGTTTGGGAGTTCAAATACCAAATACCAACAAAGTCACCAAATTTCAGACCATTCTGAGGAAGCTGTGATTTTTTAAAAATGTTTTATTTAAATTCTTTGGGTCCATTGGGCCAGAACAACCCCAGAGGGTTAAATCTAGCTTCTGGTTTGAAGTAGAAAATCCCTCCACACAGCGCAGAAACATTCAGAAAACTGTTATGAGACATGCTGTGTGTTGTGTACTGTACTCTACTGTACATCACCTGCGCTGATCTTGTGGAGGTGCTGGGTGTGATCAGGACTGTAGTTCCAGCCAGGGACGCTGAGGGTCTGCATGTGGAGATTCTGGGGCAGAACCACCGGCTGAACAGACGGACCACTACGTCTCGCTCTCGGACTCAGTGGCTTCTCTATAAAAGGGGAAATTTTTCACTCCTTTGTCTCTGTTTGTTTACCAAAATGTACGAAACACACAAATTATATAGAAAATGGTTTGTGCTTTAGGTTAAGTTAAAATTGAAAATGTTGCACAACTGACAACATTTTTTTTAAATGTATGATTCTTTATATTTTAATGAAACATACAGGGTGGGGCCAGAGAAAATAATAAAAGAAAATAGTTCAGACAAAGGGAGGTAATGATAAAAATGATACAAATTAAATATGAATTACTGCATGAAGGTAAAACAATAAAATGTACAGCTATAGATATAAAGAAATAGTAGGTGCACTAAGTCCAATTCTATAATTTACATGTGATGACGTAAATGAATTCAGCCATTTTTAAATATGCCTATATAGTTAATTTTTTAGTTTTAGTTAAGTATATTGAGTAAAACTAAATGTAAACAAGAAATGTTGACTTGGCAACTAGCTGAAATAATAATAAAAAAGTTTTTTTTTTTTTACTTTCAGTTAAAGTTTATATTAAGTAAAGTTTTATGGTTTAGTTCACAATAATTGCAAGTTGTTCAAATGGAACGATCTAAACTTGCATTTGCATGAAAAAGTCAGAATTGCAAGTTTAAATCACGTAATTTTGACTTTTTCCTCTGAATTGTGAGAAACTTGGAGTTTGAGTTGAAAAGTCTGAATTGCAAGATATGAATTTGCAATTATGAGAAAATAAATAAATAAATTAATGTTAGATCTAATTATTTAAGTGACTATATTCTGACTCTAAACTAAGTATTGCACTATTGAAGCTGGAAGTTTAGATCTTGCGAGTTCTTAAAGAGTGTTTCATGCATATGGTAAATTGTGAGGTAAAAGGTCACAATTACATTTGTATCTAAAAAGACTAGTATTGTCACTAGTATCTAAAGAAAAGGCACTAGTATCTAAAGAATAAGCACTAGTAGCTAATGAATAAGTACTAGTACTTAATGGAATAGATACTAGTATCTAAAAAATAAGTACTAGTAGCATGAAAATAGAGACTAGTAGGTTAAAATGATTAAATGTTAAAACGGTTTGCCATACTCTATCTGTCGTTTCGACTAGTCACAATTACGTTACAGATATCTTAAATGATAATACAAACTATCCAAAATGTAATTACGACTAGAAAGACGTTGTTGATATCTACAATGTTAATTACGAATAGTCAAACTTAGCTTTTAAATGTTAAAAGGGCTTGCCATACAGAAGTGTAGGCTCAGAGAGACACTCAACATTTTCAAACCAAAATATCTGACTTTCTGTGGGTCCTAGCTCATGAGTGTAAATTAGAAAGTTGTCCGGCTTGAGGAGAATATATGAATATATGAAACGATGAGATCAACATGTGTACTGAGTTTCATATTATTACATGCAAGCGTGTTTGATTTATGGACCAAGTTTTGGACCCCGTTCCAGGGGGCGCTGTCTAGCCCCCTTGCCACACCCGGGTACCATCTTCAGCCCGGCTCTGATGGCTGTGGGATCTGACCTGTGTGCAAAGTTTCAAGAGTTTTCAAACCCATTAAGGGCCCCAAAAGCCGCTAAGAGACTCAAAATCATCAAAAAAAAGGAATGTTAAAGTTTGATGCGTTGCTATGGCAACATCATCTTAGATATTGAATAATGCTTTCACAGCTCTTCATCTGGCGTGTGTTTACATTTGAAGCAAATCGGGTAAAAGTAAGAGTGCGAATTTCAAAGCATTTTGAAAGTGAAACACTTTCTGCTGCCAGTTGGTGGCACTATATATTTGACTCACATCTATGTGATCGACCTCTTACAACGAACACACTGCTGAAGTTTCATCAAGATCAGTTAATGTATGCAGAAGTTTTAACACACTTCCTTTTTGATTTATTTACTTACTTTTTGATTTATGGACCAAGTTAATTTAATTAATACACTAATTATATAAAACTATTGTCAATGCACTACAATTAAACAGGTTATATGCCTTTACTTATAAAAAAAATAAAAATAAAAACTTATGTAAAAAATACCAGGCTTAAGAAATGTATTTACTTTAGCAGGCCAGACACACAGTGAAATGATTAAGCCCCCTCCCCCTACACACACACACACACACACAGACTGTGTGACAGGCCTAGGTTTAGAAAGAGCATGATCATATTCAAACTACAATATCTGACTTTCTGTGGGTTTGAGCTTATTATTGTTAATTAGAAAGTTGTTTGGCTTGAATAGAACAATATACACGGCAAGTTTTGTAACTGTCAGTAAAACTAACCAAGTTATAACACACTTTATGTGTCCTTTTTTAGTCAAAAAAATCCGCCACGGCCAAACCGTTCGAGATATCAAAAATCCGTCCGGAATATAGCATCCTCAATGTCTTGACTTCATGCATACCGAGTTTGGTGGTGATTTGGTAACAGCATGGGTTGTAATTTGATGTTTTTCTAGGACAATTATTTTTAAAAAAACATAATTCCCGTAACTTTCCGTTCGAACTGTCGTAAAACTTAAAGCACGAAAGTTGTTTGGCCTGATGTGATCTATGAGTGTACCGAGTTTCATATTAATCCATGCACGTGTGTTTGATTTATGGACAAATGTTCGAATCCCTAAAGAATGCATCCTAAAAGAATGGTAAAGTTTGATGCGTCGCCACGGCAACAGTTTCAAAGATATCAAGAATCCATTCATAGGTCTTCATCTGCCGTGTATGTACATAATACAGATGAAGTTTGAAGCAAATCGGGTAAAAATAAGAGGGTGATTTCAAAGCATTTTGAAAGTGACACACTTCCTGCTGCCAGTTGGTGGCGCTATAACTTTGACTCACAATAGTCACATCCATGTGATCGACGTCTTACAGCGAACGCACTGCTGAAGTTTCATCCAGATCAGTTAATGTATGCTGAAGTTATGACACACTTCCTGTTTCACGTTTCTCGCCATAGTTTCGTTTCCTCGCCACGGCCAAACCGTTCGAGATATCAAAAATCCCCACACAAACTTTCATCCTCAATGTCTTGACTTCTAGCTGACCGAGTTTCAGTCGAATTTGGATCAGAAGCTCTCAGGAGGAGTATTTAAAAGTTCATTGCGTGTGTTTTACAAAAAAACCTCAATAGCCGACTTCCTGTTGGGCTGGGGTAGAAGCAAGAACGCGAGGTATAGATGAAATTCTGCTATCGACATGTGTACCGAGTTTCATATTATTACATGCAAGTGTGTTTGAGTTATGGACCAGGTGTTCGGACCCGTACTTAATGGAGATAGATACTAGTATCTTTAAAAATAAGTACTAGTAGCATGAAAATAGAGACTAGTAGGTTAAAATGATTAAATGTTAAAACGGCTTGCCATACTCTATCTGTCGTTTCGACTAGTCACAATAACGTTACAGATATCTTAAATGATAATACAAACTATCCAAATGTAATTACGACTAGAAAGACGTTGTTGATATCTACAATGTTAATTACGAATAGTCAAACTTAGCTTTTAAATGTTAAAAGGGCTTGCCATACAGAAGTGTAGGCTCAGAGAGACACTCAACATTTTCAAACCAAAATATCTGACTTTCTGTGGGTCCTAGCTCATGAGTGTAAATTAGAAAGTTGTCCGGCTTGAGGAGAATATATGAATATATGAAACGATGAGATCAACATGTGTACTGAGTTTCATATTATTACATGCAAACGTGTTTGATTTATGGACCAAGTTTTGGACCCCGTTCCAGGGGGCGCTGTCTAGCCCCCTTGCCACACCCGGGTACCATCTTCCCGGCGGCTCTGATGGCTGTGGGATCTGACCTGTGTGCAAAGTTTCAAGAGTTTTCAAACCCATTAAGGGCCCCAAAAGCCGCTAAGAGACTCAAAATCATCAAAAAAGGAATGTTAAAGTTTGATGCGTTGCTATGGCAACATTATCTTAGATATTGAATAATGCTTTCACAGCTCTTCATCTGGCGTGTGTTTACATTATACAGATGAAGTTCTGAAGCAAATCGGGTAAAAGTAAGAGTGTGATTTCAAAGCATTTTGAAAGTGAAACACTTTCTGCTTCCAGTTGGTGGCGCTATATATTTGACTCACAATAGTCACATCCATGTGATCGGCCTCTTACAACGAACACACTGCTGAAGTTTCATCAAGATCAGTTAATGTATGCAGAAGTTTTAACACACTTCCTTTTTGATTTATGGACCAAGTTAATTTAATTAATACACTAATTATATAAAACTATTGTCAATGCACTACAATTAAACAGGTTATATGCCTTTACTTATAAAAAAATAAAAATAAAAACTTATTTAAAAAATCACCGGGATGGCGGTACCGCCGGCTTTGGCCCTCCATCGCTGCTCGCAGCTATATTTATATATATATATATATATATATATATATATATATATATATATATATATATATATATATATAAAAGCCGGTGGCACCGCCACCTTGGTGCCTTTAGGGTTATTCTGCACGACGTGCAAAAACGTAACCCCTGCTTTGGAATACATACTAGTATGTATTCCACAATTGGAATACATACTAACATACTAGTCAGAACTGAATAGTTGATATCTGAATGACAGATCACCATAGAAGTCACTGGAAAAAATGTGACTAGTAACAAAAGAATAGTTACTAGTCACCATTGAAATAAGTACTAGTGTCTAATGAATAAGTACTAGTATCTATTTAATAGGTACTAGCATCTAATGAATAAGTACTAGTAACTAATTAATAAGCATTGGTATGTAATGAATAAGGACTAGCATCTAATGAATAAGTACTAGTATCTAATAAATAAGGACTAGTGTCTAATGAATAAGTACTAGTATCTTTAAAAAGGTACTAGTACCTAAAGAATAAACACTAGTATCTAAAGAAAAGGCACTAGTATCTAAAGAATAAGCACTAGTAGCTAATGAATAAGTACTAGTACTTAATGGAATAGATACTAGTATCTAAAAAATAAGTACTAGTAGCATGAAAATAGAGACTAGTAGGTTAAAATGATTAAATGTTAAAACGGCTTGCCATACTCTATCTGTCGTTTCGACTAGTCACAATTACGTTACAGATATCTTAAATGATAATACAAACTATCCAAAATGTAATTACGACTAGAAAGACGTTGTTGATATCTACAATGTTAATTACGAATAGTCAAACTTAGCTTTTAAATGTTAAAAGGGCTTGCCATACAGAAGTGTAGGCTCAGAGAGACACTCAACATTTTCAAACCAAAATATCTGACTTTCTGTGGGTCCTAGCTCATGAGTGTAAATTAGAAAGTTGTCCGGCTTGAGGAGAATATATGAATATATGAAACGATGAGATCAACATGTGTACTGAGTTTCATATTATTACATGCAAGCGTGTTTGATTTATGGACCAAGTTTTGGACCCCGTTCCAGGGGCGCTGTCTAGCCCCCTTGCCACACCCGGGTACCATCTTCCCGGCTCTGATGGCTGTGGGATCTGACCTGTGTGCAAAGTTTCAAGAGTTTTCAAACCCATTAAGGGCCCCAAAAGCCGCTAAGAGACTCAAAATCATCAAAAAAAAGGAATGTTAAAGTTTGATGCGTTGCTATGGCAACATTATCTTAGATATTGAATAATGCTTTCACAGCTCTTCATCTGGCGTGTGTTTACATTATACAGATGAAGTTTGAAGCAAATTGGGTAAAAGTAAGAGTGTGATTTCAAAGCATTTTGCAAGTGAAACACTTTCTGCTGCCAGTTGGTGGCGCTATATATTTGACTCACAATAGTCACATCCATGTGATCGGCCTCTTACAACGAACACACTGCTGAAGTTTCATCAAGATCAGTTAATGTATGCAGAAGTTTTAACACACTTCCTTTTTGATTTATGGACCAAGTTAATTTAATTAATACACTAATTATATAAAACTATTGTCAATGCACTACAATTAAACAGGTTATATGTCTTTACTTATAAAAAAATAAAAACAAAAACTTATTTAAAAAATACCAGGCTTAAGAAATGTATTTACTTTAGCAGGCCAGACACACAGTGAAATTATTAAGCCCCCTCCCCCTACACACACACACAGAGACTGTGTGTCAAAAGACTCAATCACACACACACACAGACTGTGTGACAGGCCTAGGCTCAGAAAGAGCATGATCATATTCAAACTACAATATCTGACTTTCTGTGGGTTTGAGTTTATTATTGTTAATTAGAAAGTTGTTTGGCTTGAATAGAACAATATACACGGCAAGTTTTGTAACTGTCAGTAAAACTAACCAAGTTATAACACACTTTATGTGTCCTTTTTTAGTCAAAAAAATCCGCCACGGCCAAACCGTTCGAGATATCAGAAATCCGTCCGGAATATAGCATCCTCAATGTCTTGACTTCATGCACACCGAGTTTGGTGGTGATTGGTAACAGCATGGGTTGTAATTTGATGTTTTTCTAGGACAATTATTGAAAAAAAAAAACATAATTCCCGACTTCCGTTTGAACTGTCGTAAAACTTAGAGCACGAAAGTTGTTTGGCCTGATGTGATCTATGAGTGTACCGAGTTTCATATTAATCCATGCACGTGTGTTTGATTTATGGACAAATGTTCGAATCCCTAAAAGAATGCATCCTAAAAGAATGGTAAAGTTTGATGCGTCGCCACGGCAACAGTTTCAAAGATATCAAGAATCCATTCATAGGTCTTCATCTGCCGTGTATGTACATTATACAGATGAAGTTTGAAGCAAATCGGGTAAAAATAAGAGGGTGATTTCAAAGCATTTTGAAAGTGACACACTTCCTGCTGCCAGTTGGTGGCGCTATAACTTTGACTCACAATAGTCACATCCATGTGATCGTCCTCTTACAGCGAACGCACTGCTGAAGTTTCATCCAGATCAGTTAATGTATGCTGAAGTTATGACACACTTCCTGTTTCACGTTTCTCGCCATAGTTTCGTTTCCTCGCCACGGCCAAACCGTTCGAGATATCAAAAATCCCCACACAAACTTTCATCCTCAATGTCTTGACTTCTAGCTGACCGAGTTTTCGTCGAATTTGGATCAGAGCTCTAGGAGGAGTATTTAAAAGTTCATTGCGTGTGTTTTACAAAAAAACCTCAATAGCCGACTTCCTGTTGGGCTGGGGTAAAAAGCAAGAACGCGAGGTATAGATGAAATTCTGCTATCGACATGTGTACCGAGTTTCATATTATTACATGCAAGTGTGTTTGAGTTATGGACCAGGTGTTCGGACCCCATTCCAGGGGGCGCTGACGAGCCGCCCTGCCACGCCCGGGTACCAGCTTCAGCCCGGCTCTGATGGCCGCGGGTTCTGACCTGTGTGCAAAGTTTCAAGAGTTTTCGAGCATGTTAAGGGCCCCAAAAGTGCCCGAATAGTCGCTAGAAAAAGAAAAAAAAAAAAAAAAAAAAAAAAAAAATAATCGGAAGGAAAACAATAGGGCTCTGCGCCCTTCAGGGCTTGGGCCCTAATAAAAACTTATGTAAAAAATACCAGGCTTAAGAAATGTATTTACTTTAGCTGGCCAGACACACAGTGAAATGATTAAGCCCCCTCCCCTACACACACACACACAGGCAAAAACAGGCAGAGACAGACCAAGGCTTAGAGAGAGCATGATCATATTCAAACTACAATATCTGACTTTCTGTGGGTTTGAGCTTATTATTGTTAATTAGAAAGTTGTTTGGCTTGAATAGAACAATATACACGGCAAGTTTTGTAACTGTCAGTAAAACTAACCAAGTTATAACACACTTTATGTGTCCTTTTTTAGTCAAAAAAATCCGCCACGGCCAAACCGTTCGAGATATCACAAATCCGTCCGGAATTTAGCATCCTCAATGTCTTGACTTCATGCACACTGAGTTTGGTGGTGATTGGTAACAGCATGGGTTGTAATTTGATGTTTTTCTAGGACAATTATTTAAAAAAAAAAACATAATTCCCGACTTCCGTTTGAACTGTCGTAAAACTTAGAGCACGAAAGTTGTTTGGCCTGATGTGATCTATGAGTGTACCGAGTTTCATATTAATCCATGCACGTGTGTTTGATTTATGGACAAATGTTCGAATCCCTAAAAGAATGCATCCTAAAAGAATGGTAAAGTT
The DNA here is from genome assembly GCA_030378365.1 of Hybognathus amarus. Classification (NCBI taxonomy): domain Eukaryota; kingdom Metazoa; phylum Chordata; class Actinopteri; order Cypriniformes; family Leuciscidae; genus Hybognathus; species Hybognathus amarus. Next base: position 21,144 of record JAQIUQ010007268.1, read on the forward strand.
TGATGCGTCGCCACGGCAACAGTTTCAAAGATATCAAGAATCCATTCATAGGTCTTCATCTGCCGTGTATTTACATTATACAGATGAAGTTTGAAGCAAATCGGGTAAAAATAAGAGGGTGATTTCAAAGCATTTTGAAAGTGACACACTTCCTGCTGCCAGTTGGTGGCGCTATAACTTTGACTCACAATAGTCACATCCATGTGATCGTCCTCTTACAGCGAACGCACTGCTGAAGTTTCATCCAGATCAGTTAATGTATGCTAAAGTTCCTGACACACTTCCTGTTTCACGTCTCTCGCCATAGTTCCGTTTCCTCGCGACGGCCAAACCGTTCGAGATATCAAAAATCCCCACACAAACTTTCATCCTCAATGTCTTGACTTCACGCTGACCGAGTTTCGTCGAATTTGGATCAGAGCTCTAGGAGGAGTATTTAAAAGTTCATTGCGTGTGTTTTACAAAAAAACCTCAATAGCCGACTTCCTGTTGGGCTGGGGTAAAAGTAAGAACGCGAGGTATAGATGAAATTCTGCTATCGACATGTGTACCGAGTTTCATATTATTACATGCAAGTGTGTTTGAGTTATGGACCAGGTGTTCGGACCCCATTCCAGGGGGCGCTGCACGAGCCGCCCTGCCACGCCCGGGTACCAGCTTCAGCCCGGCTCTGATGGCCGCGGGTTCTGACCCGTGTGCAAAGTTTCAAGAGTTTTCGAGCATGTTAAGGGCCCCAAAAGTGCCCGAAAGTCGCTAGAAAAAGAAAAAAAAAAAAAAAAAAAAAAAAAAAATAATAATCGGAAGGAAAACAATAGGGCTCTGCGCCCTTTCAGGGCTTGGGCCCTAATAATAGATTACGGATCTCAAAAAAACATTTTTTCTTTCACCTGTAGAAATACTGACGTATCTCTGAAACTATCTTCCCCGGCACAATCTCCATGGCCACAGATTTGTATGCAGGAACAGCAGAGCCGTTGGCAGTAAAGATGTAGTTGTCTGAGATCGGCCCAGAGTGAATGTCCCCGTTGGCCTGATACTCCCAGAAGTCCTGCTGTACTCGAACTCTCATCTTTTTGCACCTGTAAAACGAAATTACATTTTTCAAATGTTCCATTGAACAAAACTGTGGTGATTTAGACATGAAACACACTTGCCGGTCTGTGATGCTGTGCAGAAGGTTTGTCTCTTGGTCGAACATCAGTTTGTAACACTCATTCAGCACCGGTAACAACTTCCTTCCTGTCTTCTTCCACTGGCTCACATTCTTCTTCTCAAATTTCACTACTCTGGCCACATGAGTCGCCCACACGCAGACCCAGCGTCACAGTGGGATTGTGGGAACTGCACAATGTACTTTCTGTACTGCAGTCCACCCAGCTCAACAACGAAGAACAGATCGTAGTCAGTGGAGGACTCCATCGATGGCTGGATCTGCAGTGAATTAATGAGTTTTATCAGTTGAAACAACAGATGACTACATGTCACGATAGAAGCAATGATTGGGATAAAGAGAAAGAATATGAAATCTGAATATTAAAAAGTAACTCTAAACTCAAACTAGATTATCAATGTATACATATTGAGAATGCAATATGCACAGATTATGTTTTGGTACCTGAGCCGGTGCTGCCTTTCCATAATCGTCAAGCACAACTGCCATTGCATATGGCACAGAAATATTAATATATGTTGAAATGTTCCAGGCTAGAGGGTTGTACATCGATGATATGCTGTTCAAGCACATTTTCTGAGTCTGAAACACCAAAAAAAAAAAAAACTATTAGACCCATGATCAACTAAACTCTAAACATTTTAATATTGGTGACTATTGATACTAGTGCTGGCAAATAGACTACAATAAATAAAATGCACAACATTTTCGAGTCTGTCTTATCAATTGATTGTGAACAGGTATCAAATGACAGAAATCTAAATACAGAAATATACCAGTCTTCTCTGTAGTGGGTCTGGTTTGGGGTGGGTAATGGATGCCATTGGAAAGTTTGATGGTCTGTGGAAGCAAGAAAATGGCTGCCAAGAGTTCCTCAGCTCCCATCATGCCTTGCAGGAGATGCTCCATATACATATCAGCCACTTTGGGGATTCTGTCCCTGTGATGCCATCATGATGCTGAACCTGGCATGTCAGACCAGATAATGGCTAGTCAAATCATGTCTTGTCATAAGCAAACCATTAATATCTTAAAGGGATAATGTTTGATTTGGGCCTACTTGATGAGAGAAAGGAATTTAGTACTGAGATAAATATTAAAGATGCAGTAAGTGATTTCTGAGAAGCGCTGTTAAAAGTGGATCAGACCAAGCAGGACAACACACTTGGGGCGTGTCCACTCATAATGGGGAGGAGAGAGTGAGCCAATCAGCAGTAGGGGGCGTGTCCACTCATGATGGGGAGGAGAGAGTGAGCCAATCAGTAGTAGGGGCGTGTCCACTGATTATGGGGAAGGAGTGAGAAGGAGTCAATCAGCAGTAGGGGGCGTGTGCACTCTCTGATGGAGAAGGAGAGTGAGCCAATCAGCAGTAGGGGGCGTGTCCACTGCATGATGGGAGGAGGAGAGTGAGCCAATCAGCAGTAGGGGGCGTGTCCACTCATGATAGGGGAGGAGAGAGAGTGAGACAATAAGCAGGAGGGGGCGTGTCCACTCATGATGGGGAGAGAGAGTGAGCCAATCAGCAGTAGGGGGCGTGTGCACTCATGATGGGGGAGAGAGAGTGAGCCAATCAGCAGTAAGGGGCGTGTGCACTCATGATGGGGGAGGAGAGAGTGAGCCAATCAGCAGTAGGGGGCGTGTCCACTCATGATAGGGGAGGAGAGAGAGTGAGACAATAAGCAGGAGGGGGCGTGTCCACTCATGATGGGGGAGAGAGAGTGAGCCAATCAGCAGTAGGGGCGTGTGCACTCATGATGGGGGAGAGAGAGTGAGCCAATCAGCAGTAGGGGGCATGTCCACTCATGATGGGGGAGAGAGAGTGAGCCAATCAGCAGTAGGGGGCGTGTGCACTCATGATGGGGGAGAGAGAGTGAGCCAATCAGCAGTAGGGGGCGTGTCCACTCATGATAGGGGAGGAGAGAGAGTGAGACAATAAGCAGGAGGGGGCGTGTCCACTCATGATGGGGAGAGAGAGTGAGCCAATCAGCAGTAGGGGGCGTGTGCACTCATGATGGGGAGAGAGAGTGAGCCAATCAGCAGTAGGGGGCATGTCCACTCATGATGGGGGAGAAGAGAGAGTGAGACAATAAGCAGTAGGGGGTGTGTCCACTCATGATGGGGGAGGAGAGAGAGTGAGCCAATCCGCAGTAGGGGGTGTGTCCAGTCATGATAGGGGAGGAGAGTGAACCAATCAGCAGTAGGGGGCATGTCCACCCATTATGGGGAGGAGTGAGAGTGAGCCAATCAGCAGTAGGGGGCGTGCCCACTCATGATGGAGAAGGAGAGAGTGAACCAATCAGCAGTAGGGGGCGTGTCCACTCATGATGGAGAGGAGGAGAGAGTGAACCAATCAGCAGTAGGGGGCGTGCCCACTCATGATGGAGAAGGAGAGAGTGAACCAATCAGCAGTAGGGGGCGTGTGCACTCCTGATGGAGAAGGAGAGTGAGCCAATCAGCAGTAGGGGGCGTGTCCACTGATGATGGGGGCGGAGAGAGAGTGAGCAAGAGGGAGATTTGAAGAAAGACTGTAGAAAGCGAGATGCTGAGAGACATTACAAAAGAGGAAAGCTCAGAGGAATATCACTGGGAAAAAAGGCTTATGATCAGGCAAGAAGTTTAAGACCCGCGTTAATATTAGAAAAAGCTTTCCAGCGCAGGAGAGGCCAAAGAGGGAAGACCTGGGTAGGGTTGCACCAGCTGTTCGGTAAGTTCTTACTTTAACTGAAACGTAAAGTCCACACTAGAGGCTTAGTAACTACTAGCTAGTTTGTAACTAACTCTTTACTTTATTCCGTTGCACCATTCGTTCGTAAGGCAAAAACGTAGCTAGTAGGTCGTAAACTCTCCGTAAAGTAATGCGTTGACGCATAGTAATGACGTCTATTTTTTTAAGCCAATCACAAGCCTTCTTATAGGTAAACAGGAAATAGTCTGAACAGCGCGGAATTTCAAACTCATTCCTGACTGAAAGTTTAAAAAAGACGTTGAATATCATGTTGAATATCAGCCGCGATCATGTCCGTTATCCGCATTATTCCCTCTCGTTTAAAGCGCAAACGAGCAAATATGTCGACATCATCATAAATATCCAAAGGATGATGTCGGTCTCGTAAAACTCGTCGACGAATTTGCGGTTCTTCATTATCAATTACGAGCTCATCGATGTAATCTAATCTGGCTGCCATCTCATTCCAACCGTTATTCATGGGCAGAGCTGCCGTAAATATTTAGGTGGAACGTAGAGTTACGTTTAAACTAAGTTTAATGGTGCAACAGAAAAATATTTAGTAGTGCGTAAGTTGTAACTTAGAGCCCATTTGCGTCAAAACTAGGCTACGTTGTAACTTACGCACAGCTGGTGCAACCTGGCCCTGAAAACAGACGCTAGGTTGCGTTGTTTCTGCTTCATACGCAAGTAAAATTGGTTTTGCTCTTTTTAACAGAACTAAGATATGATGTCAGTGTCATTGTTTGTCTGGAGCAGGTGCCAACTAACAACCAACTCTTTATTTACTCTAGTGTACTTGATTTTGTTATTCATTCATCAACTTTATTTTTCAAGCATAAAGTTTTGCAAGCATTGTTTTGCTTTGCTTCTGCCACAGCTAAAATTGGTTTGATTTGGGTAAACTTAAATTAAAGGTGGGATAGTTTGTGAGAAACCCTTTTGGCCAATGTTGATATTTGAAATCACCAAAACAAACTTTTTTGAGTTTTGCCAACTAATCCAGGTGTACAGTGTATGATGAAGAGACATTCACTCTTGCATTGAGTGTTTATGAATTTCAGAGCAATGAAGGGAGGGGTGTGTTTATTTGGGTGTGGCTGATTTCAAATACTGTATCAACAGTGTTCCTCAGAAATCGCTTACAGCATCTTTAATGAAATACAATTATTATAAAAAGTCATTGCAACTTATTAAAACTAATTTGCAAATCAACTTGGAAATGATTGTGGCCAACAAGATAAGTTTAAAAGCAGGCACCTCAGAGACAGCCCATCGCAGGGCCTTGAGTTTGTCTAGAGCCCACTCTCTCTGAACCGGGCCTTCTGGGTATCTGATGCGGTATCTAGAGAAGAGAGACTCTGCTGCATACAGGAGGGCACTCGCTCGTCTGGCTACTCCTTTCAGAATATTTCTGGAACCATAGAACCCAGTCCAGGCCTGAAACGGTTCTCAGGAACCAGGATAAAACACCATTCAGGACCATTTTATCATTCAGAAATGCAGTAATCACAACTATAGAAGTAGCAGTTGAGAAAACCTGTCGAGTAAGGGAGGAAGTCTTGGTTTTCCCTCACATCCCAGGAAAGATTTGTTTGGTGCACCGTCTGAAAATAGTCCTTTAGCGTGGCGTACTGAACTGCAACTCCATACTTGTCACTGTGTGCATTAATGTAGTTCATTAAAAAATCCATGTTCATGAATTGCACTGATGCATTGTAGAACTGCTTGTCACAACCCTGTAAATACAACATATACTTTTAAACGGGTAATCCTAATGAGTGAATATATAAAAGAAACAATGCGCAAGTTAGCCTGCAAGGATGATGGAGCTGAACTGACCCAAGGCCAGAGAACATGGCTGGTTCTGAACCACTGAGCCCTCATTCTGATGTTGTCCACCATGGTCTGGGCATACAGCTCTACAGTGTCCTTGGTCACTGGCAGACTCATGTTAGGGTATATGCCGTCCTTAGGAGGGTTCGGAAACAAGGCAACACCATTCCAGTAAAACCCAGACCTGGAATCAACCACCATCCATTTTTAAAGCATCCTCAAACTTTTTTAAATGCTTTTTGTTTAACACATACACTTTTATATACTGTCATGCAGAATTTGGGTAAGGTTTTTTAATGTTTTTGAAAGAAGGCTCACCAAGGCTGTAAAAAAAATAAACAGTAATATTGTGAAATATTATTACAATTTAAAATAACGGTTTTCTATTTGAGTTTTAAAATGCAATTTTTTCCTGTGATGGCAAATCATTACTCCAGTCTTGCACTCACATGCTCCTTCAGAAATCATTCTAATATGCTGATTTGATGCTTAAGAAACATTTATTATCAATGTTGTGATGCTTAATAGATTTGTGGAAACCGTGACAAATTTCTTTCAGGATTATTTAATGAATAGTAAGTTTAAAAAGTTTTTGCTCTGTTTTTCTGAATTAATCGAGTTCATTTTTCATGAGAAAATTTGTTTTGCTCTGTTTTTCTGAATTAATGAGTTAATTTTTCATGAGAAAAAAAGTTTTTGCTCTGTTTTTCTGAAAAAAATTTTCTTGTGAAAAATTAAGTCGTTAATTCAGAAAAAACAGAGCAAAAACTTTTTTTCTCATGAAAAATTAAGTCGTTAATTCAGAAAAACAGAGCAAAAACTTTTTTCTCATGAAAAATTAAGTCGTTAATTCAGAAAAACAGAGCAAAAACTTTTTTTCTAATGAAAAATTAACTCGTTAATTCAGAAAAACAGAGTAGATTTTTTTTTCAAGTGAATGCAATACGCACCGTTAAAAAAGAACAGCATTTATTTTAAAATACAAATCTTTACTAACATTATATTAATGCATCCTTGTTACATTACTTTTAACCCTCTGGGGTTGTTCGTTTAACAGTCACACTTGGGGTGTTCGGGTCCAATGGACCCAAAGGGCAGGATTCATATTTAAAAAAAAATGTTACTTGTTTTTTTATTAAAAAATGATTTTCTTTTTTGGTGTTTTGAGATAATTTTATGATTTATAATTAATATTTATGCAATAATTATGACCCATTTTTTCCCATTGAACATAATAGAAATTTTTTATTTTCATTTAAATTTATTAATTTTTTATCAAAGCTGTATTACATTTTAGAGTGAAGCCTAGGCCTCATGAAAGCACATTTTGAAAAAAGATAGATGTCATCTGGTAGACACACTGAGCATTTTTATCACACAATAGCACATTTTTACCACTATAGTGGATTTACAGTACAGCTCTCTGTAGAAAGGCTTGGGGATTCTAGTGATTTTTGCAAATATATACCAATTTTTTTTAGGTTGTTGATTTTTAAAATATAAAAACATATGTGTGTGTGTGTGGCTGTGTCTGTTTTGCACTTTGTTTTATAGATTCTCAAAGACTATTTTTGTCTTGTTTTTTGTTTGTTTGGTTGCTTTAGATGGTAATTTGAAGTGCCCGTTTTAATTTATTATACAATCAAATCTGAACACTGCATTGGAAAGAGAACAAATGGAAGCATTTTGTTACCCAAATGGGTAACAATTCATTTCCTATGGGGGTCCATTTGGACCCGAACACCCCAAGTGAGACTATTTTTTTACAACCACTTAGACTGTTCACATCCTGTCCCCAATTTTTGGGTGTTAATATACCAAATACCAACAAAGTCACCAAATTTCAGACCATTCCGAAGAAGCTGTGATTTTTTAACATTTTTTTATTTGAATGCTTCAGGTCCATTTGGGCCGAACAACCCCAGAGGGTTCAAAAAAATGTTACTCACCCCAAACAGGGTGTTTCAAAATCAAAATCGTTACTTAGACGTTACCTGTTAGAGAAGGGGAGGTATGACGGTGTGCAGTAGCTGAACTGGTCCATGGTGTGTGTGAATATCTCTTGTTTCTCCTTTAAGGAGGGAGAGCCTCTCCACACAAACTGCAAATTCTACAAATACAGTTGTATTATTATCACATGTACCATTGTATCATAATTTAAAAGGCACTCTGTAAACTAAACATGCAGCCCTGCACTCATATACACTAATGAGACAAAACATTATGAGCAGTCACAGGTGAAGCGCATATTAAAGGACTTGAAGGATCAGCTAATGTCTTGGCGTCAGACACCACAGGACAACTTTAGGGGTTTCGTAGAGTCTGCGCCTCGGCACTGTTTTGGCGGCAAGCGGAGGACCATCAGCATATTAAGAACGTGGTCATAATGTTTTGGCTCATTGGTGTATAAAACATATTTCCCACTATAAATCAAGTACAAACCACTGACACAAAAGTACCACCTTTTTTCTGCATGTCGTCTTTAAGGTCGTAGTTCGATGCGAGAGAGATGAGGTGAGCGTCAAACCCCGCAAGGGCGAAGAGGACAGGGGTGGTGGCCGACGCACGCAAACGGATCAACATGCCACGCAAAACGTGGCCGAACGCCAAAAGTCTCATACAAGAAACCATGACCCTCTTACAAGCCAGACAGAGATGAGGTAAGAATAGCTATAACTATATGCAACACATTTAGCAACAACACTAATACCATAGTACTGTGAAAATACCATGATGTAACATCATTTAATGGTAAGGCCATCTGTCAGCATCACTTTACCATAACAAAATCACATGCTCTACAGTTTCATTTGAAAGTGTTGGGTTTACAGTCACACACCTGTGAGTTGAAGAATGGCATCATCATATATCTGTCACTGCTTCATCATGCATCACCTGACCACCGATTATGAACTCCAGACGGCCCTCTTGCAGCAGCTGTCTCACCTGACAGGTAAAAACCTAAGGTAAGTCACCTTAACCTTTAGACAGGCGATTGGGGTCATATAGACCCCATGACCTGATTGAGGGCTACACTAAGGGGTTTTCAACCTTTCAGATGTGAATCTGTCTGTGAAAACGACTAAAAACGATGCGCCTATAGACTGCTAAAAACATAATACGCAAGTGTGTGCATCACCATTTTCATCACCAATTCGCTTTTTATTTTATTTTTTTAGTCAAGTTTACACATTAATGCAATAAATGTTTAGTATGATTTCAGTCTTTACTAGTGATTCTGTGAGAGACCGTATCGTTGTCACAAGTGATGTTTTGAAAGTTTTGTTTTCATGGCAAATAATTATTTATGTTATGTTTGTTAAATTTGATTTTGTATTTAAAGACTCATTTGATTCAAATGTGCATGAATGGATACACATAGATGTGTACTTCTTTTGTTAGGGTAACAGAGTATTACGATAAAAAAATTAAGATGATTATGGCTGTCTTTTTTATATTATTCATTGTTTAATTTCTATAGGTATTTGTGACATTCTCAAAGCACCACACTACAAAACTGCAAACTGGTCGATGTCACTGGTTGCTTCAAAGGTATAAGGTCCTATAATAATGCAACAATAATATAACAATGCATTGACATTTACTTTGTACTTTTGACACTCAAGTACCTTTTAAAAACAAGTACTTCTGTACTTTTACTTAAGTAAAAATCGGTATTTACAACTTTGTCCACCTCTGGTTTTTGGTTGAAAACAGTGTCTTGTAAACGGCCCTCTATTATTGATTATTTAATTATTGACATTATCTTTTCATTTATTTTAATCAGTTCTCTTTAGTTTAATTTTATTTCTATATATATATACATTTTTTTTAACGATTGTCTCTTTTTTCCACGGACCCCCTGTTGCTCTCTTGGGGGTTCCTGCTGGAACCCAAGATTGAAAACTTCATTCCTTGAGTTTTAAGGTAAACTGATTTAACCACATTATGTAATAATAATAATAATGATTTTGATTTACCATTAACTTTACAGAGGAACCGTAATTTATCAATATGCAACAAGAATATTTTCATACTCATAAAGCGAGTTCAGACCTTTATTTTAAAATAGCAGTGAACATGAAAAATCATGAAAAAATGGTAAATACCTCAGTTTGTTTTCATGCCAAAAGTTCAAAAGATAGCATCCATTCAATTATTTTGGAAAAAAAGGTCTGAAAAGTTTGAAATATCAAGAAAAAATAATAAATTCACCATTTGTGACGTGGCAGCGAGCTATGACTTACATGAAGGTTCTTTGTAGGCTATGTGTTTCTTAGAGATTGAATTCATATCAGAATCTGCCAAACTTCCCATACTACTTCTGAATAGGATCTCTACTTCATAAATTGTATGAAAATTGTGGAAATAATGGTTCATATCACTCAAAACACGAATGGAAATGCAGGCGCCCTTATATGGGCAGTAATGGAGTCTGATTGTGCCCTAGTGAAAAAGTTTGGTACTGCGCTCAAACAAAATCTTACTGAAAGCTCATTTTTTGAGATATCAACCTAAAATTTGAAACACAACTTGTTCAGATTTTTGGCTTTGATTTTTCTGCAGTTTTAGAGTAGCCCAGGTTTTGAAAATATATATTTTATGTAAAATATAAATAATTAATATTTTTACATTGTACATTTCCATAAACTCAAACTTCTATAACTTTTTTCTGTTTAACTTTCTTAATTTATTTCACTTCTACAAAAATCTGCCAAATGTCTTCTTTAAAACAAGACCAATCATATGTCTATATTCCAAAGCATTCTTGAATTACAACCATTTAAGTTCGAAATGTGCATTTTCATGTCTATTCAAAAATGGGGGGTGACATTAACCGGTTAAAAAATAAATAAATTTGAAACACCCAATAAGAGCATCAAAATCAGTTCTTACCTGTTTCTTGTGCCAATCTGATGCCACATTCACCCACCAGAGTCGGAAAAACTTCCTGTTCAACTGCGATGAATTTGCGGCTTTTGACTCTCGACAGCTCTTCCACTACACTGCTGTACACATTGCTGCCATACGCATGCATGCTCTCCTACAACAGAGAAGTTTGTCACATACTGACAATTCCACTTACGGAAACACAAGTCATGTAAAATCGAAATCTGCCTTTTACCTGGACGGTGTACACCCAGCCAACATCCATGTGACTGTGAGGAACGACGAAAGCTTGAATCTTCTCAACCGCATCGTTTTCAGAGACTGTCATGAGCAGTAAACCGAGAAATAAAGGTAAAAACATCATCATCGTCACTGCAGGATTATCGGAACATCATAACCTGTGTTTTCAGAGAGTCTCATGACCATAGCTCATGACTGCCTGTGAGCATGTGCGCATGCGCACTTTTACTTCCCATTTCATTCGCTGTGCTCGGATTTGAGCTTCACCTTAAAAAAAGTGTATTTATTTATTTATTTATTTATTTATCTATCTATTTATTTATAGTTATTTAAATGTAAATGTATTTATTCATTGCTCGTTTGTTTGTAGAAAAACAAATCCAACCTTAAAGCATTTTTGATTTTTCCTATTTATTTATAAAGTATTCCATACAAACTTAAAATACTTTAGTGAACGAATAACGCTACAAAATTGATAATATATATATATATATATATATATATTTGTAACTATCTGAATAAACTGCCGTCTCCTGGGCACTAGGAGGCGCTCATATACACTCGGCTGTTTTATCGTCACTGTTGCTCGGGTCCTGCTAAAGATGGCCGATGTTGACAATGATGGGGAGAAAACAACAGACAAAGATGATTTGCAAGTGTTAAAGGTTTGAATTGACCATTTCATTTCATTCTCTCTTTTAATGAGCTCAAATAAATAGGCATCACCACCTTCAGCTGATGATGTCGGTGATGTATAATGTACACATGTCTGCTGCACCGCCTGTCACTATAACAACTGATACACTGCAGTGCAACAACAGAGCACGAGCAGCATCTGCATGTTTCATTAAAGTCTGTCTAGTGTATATAGACGGTCGTGTTATCCGTCATGTCGTGTAATGCTTATTTTATTTACCTCTCTGCCTGCAAGAAAACACTTTGTTGTAGTAATACTGTAAAACCATAATAAACTAATTTGAGCTCCTTTTATAATTAATCACGAATTTTTTCGTCATTTTATTCATTACATCTGTCTTTTATTATCTGTCTTATTTATTTCCCCTAAAATATAAAATACAAATTCTTACTGACGCCAAACTTTTTAAAGGGTAGTGTTTAATGTAACAAAAGCTTTCAATTTCAGATAAAAGCTGTTCTTTTGAACTTTCTATTCATCAAAGAATCCTGAAATAAAAATAAAAAAAACTGTTTTCAACATGGATAATAATCATACATGTTTTTGGAGCATAAAATCATCATTAGAGTGATTTGTGAAGGATCATGTGACACTGAAGACTGGAGTAATGATGCTGAAAATTCAGCTTTTTTCAGAGGAATAAATTACATTTTAATATATATTAACATAAAAAAGTCATTTTAAATTGTCATAATATTTCACAATATTACTGCGTTTTTTTGAGTATTTTTTATCAAAAAATTGCAGCATTGGTGAGCAAGAAGAGACTAAAAACAGATAAAAACATAAAAAATCTTACCGATCCTAAACTTTTGACTGGTAGTGTATATTTGATAGAAGCTGTAGTATTGTTTGTAATGGAAAGCAAATTGCTTTGATGGATGCAATGCACAGGAGCGGTGATATGCTGTTATTCTGTCAAATATCTGCTTTTGTCTTTCACAGGGAGACTGATGACAGGATTTATTTTTGGCTGAACGATTCCTGTAATGCGTGAAATGTCTTTGAGTTCTTGAAGAATTTCAAATGTGCATTTGTTTGATATAAGCACTTTCTCTGTCTCGCAGGAACTGGTGGATGATCTGTACTCCTTTAGGGACCGTTACTTTGAGACACACAGTGTTGAAGATGCTGGTAGGAAACAGAATGATGTTGCTCAAGAGATGGCAAAGACACTTGAGAGGCTGGAGGAAAAGGAAGGTGGGCATTACTTCTTCCTTTTCTAAATTTTTTCTTGTAAAGAAGTCTTAATCTTTATTAAATATATTCTGACAGTTCACTCAAAAATGAAAATTCTGTCATTAGTACTCTAAGAGCTTTCTGTCCCTCCATTAAGACTGAAATGAAAAGAAATGCTAAAAAATATAGCAAAATCCCTCATTATTGACTATCTATTGTCACTTGGATAAGTAAAATGTAAGTAATGTATTATAATATTTGTATTATTAGTATATATGTATTAAAATGCCCTCTCTTTCAACAGATTTGTACAAACACAGCACCCAGTTCCTGCTGCTACGGGGTCGGTGCCTGAACGTCGGTCCGGGATTCAGTCAGTCTGCAGAGGAGTGTCTGTCCCGGGCTGTTAAACTGGAGCCGGGTTTGGTTGAAGGCTGGAACACACTGGGAGAGCAGTACTGGAAAAAAGGAGACCTGACAGCGGCCAAGACCTGCTTCACAGGTGCACTACAGCAGGTGAGTCTTGTTATAGCTAAAAACAATGGCTCTCTTTCATATAAGCCCTATTCGGAAGGGATTAGTTTCCCTGGAGGACGTTAGAGAAATTTGTTTTTCGCAGGCGTACTTTGTGACTTTAATCCTGTCTCGAATCTGCCAAGTCTGTGTTTTTCAGATAAAAATTCCAGGGAGAATCACAGACTGTTTTTTAGTAAACTCAACGGTCCTCTGGGAAATCTAATCCCGTCCAAATGTGGATGTCTGTGATTACTAATGTCGTTTTATACTGACGCTTCTCCTCGTGTGTTTTTTGACCCACCTGAGCAGCAGTTTGCACAACAATCTTTCACATGCTTTCATTTAATTTCAAAATGGATGGTATCCAGCGATAAAATTATACAACATTAATAAATAGAGCCAATCTTAGCGCATTTTTTCACTATTTGGCTCTATTTTAATATGCGTGTCAGGTATGAGTAAGATACTTGATTAGATTTTTCTGCTCACTTATGCAAGTTTATTATATACAGCCACTTCTATAAACTCATGTAAAATAGTTTTTTATAATAAATTTGAATTATAGACATTAATAGACATTAATTATTTAATGTGATGTGTATGAATGTTTTCACTAACAAATCATGATTCACTAAAACGTTTATACTAAAATTAAAAAATGAACAACTGAAACCACATGTATGCATAAATCACAAACTCTGGCTGGCCTTATAATTGCGTTAAGATTTATTTTATACAGAAATATTTCTTCTTGAATATAAAAAATATTATATATACATTGACAGAGGAAGAATACAAAGCTTGAGTTGCCGCCATTTGTACTTCTAGCTATTTACCTATAACGGCTAATGAATCATAAGTCTTGCGCATTTATTTATTTTAATTTGCATTTATTTTGCAGCATGGATCTGCATATGTACATACAGCTGGCTGATGAAAGTACAAAACATGTTTATTGTGTTTAAACTGGTTTTGAGGATGGCACACTTGGCCTTGCGCTCAGGCATCTTTAAAGGGGCGTATTTGTTTCGTGATGATAGGGTGTAAAAAGGTTGTTTGGAAGACCTGATATGGAGGTGGTTTAGTTGCATTTTATGCAAATGACTAATTCTCATTTAGAATACTCCAATTCATTATTATTTTTTTTTAATTCATGTACCCTCATGTAATCTTTAATCAAAATAAGTTCCCCTCCCTCTTGCATCTCTGATGACATGTTGACTGGCTCGAGTGCACTCAAATGACTCGCATGAGATCGACCAATAGCAAACCACAACCATCCAATCAATTCCCTATAGACAAATCAAGTCCCTTCCTAAATTATAAGTTTTATCAGACATATCTTAAAATATGTCAAGTCTCAAAATTCACACCAGTAATGTGTTTTTTTTTAGCTACTTAAATGTCCTAATCGAACTAAGCCCCGTCTGTGAAACCAGGCCGATGTCTTTTAATATGTCTGCCTCTTTAGATATGATGCTGTCATAACGCTAGGTTTCTTCATCCAGAGTAAAAACAAAGTGTCTCTGAGAAGCTTGTCTATGGTGCTGCGACAGCTGCCACCGGAAGGCGACGCACAGGAGCAGAGCAAGCGCATTGTGGAGAGCGTGGAGCTGGCCAGGCAGGCCGTGAACTCGACCGTCACTCGATGGGACTTCGTGGTGTGAGTGAATTACTCTGATGATGTAGAGCAGGACACATTAGGCACCCTCCTTTCGACCGTAAATGCCATGCATGGTAGACTTCTCATGTATATATATATATATATATATATATATATATATATATATATACACGTGCATATTACCCAAACATAAGGTGATTTATATTATATCAATTTATAAAAGTATAATATGCACAACTCAAGTGTCGACCATGTTGAATAAACGCATTTTATCAAGTGAAATGAAGTAGGGAGTAGTGAACACTGCATCAGAACACAGCTATTGTTTCCTCACAGCATTTCTTCTGAACACAGACTGATTATAATGTTGGTGTAATGAGAAAATAATAGGGCTGTCAAATGATTAATCGCGATTAATCGCATCCAAAATTAAAGTTTGTGTTTACAAAATATATGTGGGGGCACTGTGTGTAATTATTTTTTATATATAAATAAACACACATGCTTGTATATATTTAAGAAATATTTTCATGGATATCCTGTATATAGATTTATATATAATTTATATTATATATTAATATTTTGTATATAAATATTTTTTTCTTAAATATACATGCATGTGTGTGTGTTTGTGTGTGTATGTATGTATGCATGTGTGTAAATGAAGAGTTCAGATGTAAAAGCCTCAAAGTGCCATTTGAAATTTTCTTCTAAAATGACCATTTTTATTGAGTTTGTATATTTAAGTTCAGTAATTTCACTTAAATGGCAATGAAGATTACCTATTAATTGTAATTTAAGTGAAATTACTGAACTTAAATATACAAACTCAATAAAAATGGTCATTTTAGAAGAAAATTTCAAATGGCATTTAGAGGCTTTTGCATCTGAACTCTTTATATATATATATATATACATACACACAAAAAAATTATACACAGTGCACCCACATATATTATGTAAGCACAAACTGTTATTTTGGATGCAATTCATCGTTTGACAGCCCTAGAAAATAATAATAATAAATGATTCTTATATTGTTTTGCTTTGCTTTGGCTAACAGATATTTTAGGGAACGCATATATCTCCATGTTTTTCACCAGTGGACAGAAGCCACAGCTCTCTCAACAGGCCCTCAGTGCCTATGCACAGGCTGTGAGTATCTCCTAAATCATTAATATAGTGGTTGACTGACATCATCATCAACTTTTGATTTGATCTGTCCATATTTACAGGAGAAAATCGACAAAGCATCCTCAATGAATCCTGACCTCCACTTCAACAGAGCTACGGTAACAATTCTTTCAGTTGCTTTCTCAAACACGGGTGAGCACCAGCAAATGTTTCACAGTGAGATAATTCAATAAACGCTTGCATTTTTATTATCCTTACTTCATCTCCTGCTTTCTGCTCTTCTCTGGCTTTCTCATTCAATACTGTTAATACAGTTTGGTTACTAGACAAATCACTGATTTTGGGTACCAGTCAAGCCAAAGAAACCAACATGTCCTTTCTGTCTCCAGTTGTTCCAGTATGAGGAGATGTTCAGTTCAGCTCTGGATGGATACAGTCGTGCTGCAGCCCTGGACCCTGGATGGGAAGATGCTCAGGAGAGGGAAAACCAGCTGCTCAAATACCTAGACCAGATTACAATGTTATTAGAGAACAAGGTGAGAGAAATTGGCAGTAACATTTATAGTGCATTTACACTGATGCAGATTTTCAATTCATCCCTATGGGAGCTGAGCTATTGTGGGATTGACGCCGGATCAGAAAAGTGTTGAGAAGTCAAAGTACTTTGAAAAGTTCAGGAAGGCTCAACTTCATGCAAAAAAACAACAACATTGATTAAACACACTCGTACAGAAACCCCAAAGCCATTGTAGTGTTTTGAGTGGCCGTGCAATATACACACACACCCTTATGATCTTTATTTAGTTTCATCAAAAAGGTTGTTTTGGGTTGTTTCCATCAGATGGCAGTGGAGTGCAGTTAAATAATATTCCAGATGTCTACAAGCAATCACAATAACCACGCTCTCTTTGTGTTTCAGGGAAAGTAAAGGCGCGGCGTCTTCGTAACATGCTCTCAGTCCATCAGTACCTCCGCCTTGGGCCCGGGCTCTTCCCCTCAGTTCCGACTCCCTCAGGCCGTGTGGGAAGCCTTGAACCCCGCATATTATCCGCCCTCACTCATGGCCACAACGGCGGGGTGGCGGCACTTGGAAAAGTTGTGTTCAGCCTCATGTCAGAGGGCCGTATGGCTTTGTGAGTTTAAATGCCTTCGGCTGAATGTTTAATAAACATTTCTCGATATGTATTTAGCTACTGGATATAGACTAGTTAAAGGTGCAGTAAGTAATTTATGAGAAACACTGTTGATTATAGAAATCAACCTCAACAAATGCATCCCTCCCTTCATTGCTCCGCCCACAAAATGCACAAGAGTGGATGTCTCTTTATCATGCCTGAAGCTAAGCAATGCTTCGCGTAAAATAAACCCACGCCCCCTATTGCTGATTAACTCACTCTCTCCTCACCTATCATGAGTGGACACGCCCCCTTTTGCTGATTGGCTCACTCTTTCCTCCCCATCAAGAGTGGACACGCCCCCTATTGCTGATTGGCTCACTCTCTCCCCCCATCATGAGTGGACACGCCCCCTACTGCTGATTGGCTCACTTTTCTCCCTCATCATAAGTGGACATGCCCCCTACTGCTGATTGGCTCACTCTCTCCCCCCACATCATGAGTGGGCACGCCCCCTATTGCTGATTGGCTCACTCTCTCCTCCCCTATCATGAGTGGACATGCCCCCTATTGCTGATTGGCTCACTCTCTCCTCCCCATCATGAGTGGACACGCCCCCTATTGCTGATTGGCTCACTCTCTCCTCCCTATCATGAGTGGACATGCCCCCTACTGCTGATTGGCTCACTCTCTCCTCCCCTATCACAAGTGGACATGCCCCCTACTGCTGATTGGCTCACTCTCTCCTCCCCTATCACAAGTGGACACGCCCCCTACTGCTGATTGGCTCACTCTCTCTTCCCCGATCATGAGTGGACACGCCCCCTATTGCTGATTGGCTCACTCTGCCCCCCCTCATTAGTGGACACGCCCCCTATTGCTGATTGGCTCACTCTCTCTCTCCCCTATCATGAGTGGACACGCCCCCTATTGCTGATTGGCTCACTCTCTCCTCCCTATAACGAGTGGACACGCCCCCTACTGCTGATTGGCTCACTATCTCTCAGAAATCACATACTGCACCTTTATGTTTGCTTTTAGCAATGTATTTCTTTTTAAATGGTTTTCTGTTGTCTTGCAGCACATTTGGCATGGTGGACAGTGATGAGACCTGTTGTCTAGTCATGGTGTACAATACAGCCGACAGTTGGGGTGTTTTAATAGGAGATACTGTAGTCATTCCTGAACCACAGGTCAAACGGCACAGCGTAACTCATAAAGATAAGGTTTGTGTACCTAACTTTAAAGTTTTACATCTTTACTTATATTTTTACACTACCAATTAAAGTTTGGGGTCTGTAAAATCTCTTATGCTCGCCATGACTGCATTTATGCAATCAGATATACATTAACATAAATTAAAATAA
This sequence comes from Hybognathus amarus, assembly GCA_030378365.1. Lineage (NCBI taxonomy): Eukaryota > Metazoa > Chordata > Actinopteri > Cypriniformes > Leuciscidae > Hybognathus > Hybognathus amarus. Next base: position 39,638 of record JAQIUQ010007268.1, read on the forward strand.
TTGCAATTATACACTCCTATTTATATATTTTCAGAATAATTACTCTAGTCTTCACTGTCACATGGTCAGAAATCGTTCTATAGGCCTGTTCAGACCATAGATATATGGGCAAAGCGTCTGTGACGTCACCCATAGACTCTCTGAAGAACGGGTTTGAGGCTGTTATGGGGGTATGGGCGGCGCCATACTGGAAAATCTTGGAAAATACAAAATACACAAGTTTCAGAAAGGATACAGAGGTGGTATGATGTGTTGTCAGAAATTCACCAAATTCACTCGGTGCAGCCCGTTATCAGCTGTCAATCAAAGTTAACCGCCCTTATTTGTCATACGTTTTATATCTAAATATTATCTAAACTAATGAGTTAGAAAAAAATTCACCCCCTCACAGTTGTCAGGCACGCGGAACATATTGAAGATTACAATAAAAGTCCATGGGACCAAACTGTAAACATATGAATTTATGCTGTGAAAACAGACATTATAACATGACGTCTATGGATATTTGCTCCCTTTTGGGACCGGCCTCTAGCGGATTTGAGATGTATTGCAGTTTATCGCACTTCTGGGTAGGCTTAATCTTTCAGATTAGAATGTTGCCGCTTGGTTCAGACCAAGGATGATAACTATAACGATATAATTCTAAAAATCATTCTAAATATAAAAGAATATCAGTTCACACTAATCCAACGATATAATTTCTCTGAAAAAATTTTTTCCAGCTGATGATTGTTAAAAATTCTTAACAGCCAATCAGAATCCATTGTGCTTTAAAGAGCTCAAGCATTTAAAGCGACAGATGACAAAACTTCAGCGCATGCGTAGAATAAACAGAACGATATCGTATGTTGGTGTGAGCGCTAATATAGTTATCTTTATAGTTATTGCTCTTATGTTGATTTGGTGTTTAAGAAATATTACTTATTTTTAATGTGCTGCTTAATAGTTTTGTGGAAATGGTTGTAATTTTTTTTTTAGAATTCTTTAATGAATAGAGTTCAGCTGCATTTAAAAAAAATAGAAATCTTTTTTAACATAAATGCCTTTAATGCCACTTTTGATCTATTTAATGTGTACTTGCTAAATAAAAGCATTAATTTCGTCTTAAATATATATATATATCCTACAAACCCCAAACTTTTGAATGGTAGTGTATAGATTTAACCCTCTGGTTCTGCTCACGTGGCTTTATTTCAATGAAATGAATGACTATATTTTAGTTTGATAATGTATATTGTTTCATATTTTTAGGGTATTTTAAGGTACTAAATGATATTTATGCAGTGTTCACATAGCAAGGTTTGTAACATTATGAAGAAAAAAATACCAAAATGTAAACATTTTTGACTGAAGAACACCAGAGGGTTAAATAAGATTGCAGCTATAGGTGTGATAACTACAAAGTGCTTAGTTTTTGCATTATTATAGGTGAAATAAATACTGATGTCTTTGTAATATGGTTCTTCTTTGCTTCTCCCTATACAGTCATATGACTTCCGAAGTATACGTGTGGACTTTCCCTTGCTCCTCATTGTCAATGGGAAAAAACAGGTGATGAAAAGCCAAAGTGCAGCCTTTGTTACTTACAAACCACAGAGTGAATGAAAACCCAGAGACAGGACATCCAGTGAGAACATTGAGAGCAATGAGGGTAGTGTTTTTTCCATTTGTATATATTTTGTTCTGTTCCTGTTTGTGAGGACAGGAAAACTCTTTGTACATATTTTGTCAAATCATTTCCCTTTTTTAATTTTCCTCTCGTCTGTTGATGGGCATCATTGTTTTAGATTGTGTGGTGGTCTGTTTCATATTTGGGTTGTGAAAATAACAATAAAAAAAAATAGTAGTGCTCTTAAGTCTTACTCTCATCAGTTTGGCAGTGCTTGCAGATAATAAACCTAATTTACATAGGGGTTTTCACTTATATTTTAATTGAGTTTTTGTTTTTTTCTACACTGAAGTCATTCACATTTGTAGTAAGTAACATGTTGGGTGTGTTGTACGACCATCTCCAAACTCTGAGCAACAGCTTTCTCAATAAATAACACGTTTGAAAAAACATGAAAAACTAAACGGAAACAAACATACTTGGCCGTCAGAACTGGAATCCGAATTCATAAATGGAAAAAAGGCTGATACAGCTCCTGGTGACCTCAGTTTTTCTTGATGAAAGAGTGGGTTCTGTCACGGGTGGGTGTGTTGAACTGGAAGAAACTTTGAGAATTGTCTGGTCCCAATGAGAAAAACCTGTCGCCTTCTGGTCTCAGGAATGAAGGACTATGGGGAGAGTGTTGTTTGACCAACCCTGATGACAATAATTGCAAAGACATTTGGTCTACTATGCTTTAAAACTGTCGATCACATTTGAACAATTGCTGTTATACTTGTTTCTCTACCCGTTGCTTTTTCCATCTAACCTGTAGTGAAAGTGTGGGGTGTGGGATCTTTCTCTCCTATTCCCAGAGTGTGCATACGAAGCGAGTCCGAGAAGTCCTGCAGCTTCCTGATATTGCCTGTTCCGTTCATTCAGTCGCTCCAAAACCTCATTGTACTTCTGCTTGTATTCCTCCAGCCCCTGGAAAATGTAAAAGTTGGAAATGAACATTTATGGCTGTTAAGTCTGGAAGTTTGTTTCCACCACAGAATAAAACATTTTAAAAGATAATTGTGACTTTTTATCTCACAATTGTGAGTATACATCTCATTTACATTTATATCTCGCAATCCTGATTTGAGCTGCATGTTATTAACCCCTTAACTGTCACTTGCCCGTATACGGGCAATCTAACTTTACTTCACTATATTACTATTAAATCCTAATCTAGTCATGACAAACTATATATCATTGGAAAGGTCTAAGACTCCTAAACAGATATTTTAGGTCTGTTTTTTCTTACAAATTATGAATGAACAGTAATATATGAATTTATGACAAGAGTGCACCTAAAAAAAAATCAACGTCATTACAGGAGTTTCTGATCTTTGTCACAAAAAGTCGACGCACACACTTTTAATAATTGAAACTTTGGTTTTTAGTGCTAAAAGTTCATAATAAAACATAATTAGTATTTGTCAATAAAAAAAGATAAAATTATATTTTAAAAAGTAAGGTAAGAAGTCCTCTAAAAAGTATAATATATTCTATATATAAATATAATTTTTTTATTATTATATCACATATTTTAGTAGTTATCATAAATTAGGTATCATTTGAAAGCTTACGAACTCAGAATTCATCCTGTGAAAACCGTTTTGAAATTGGACGTTGCATTACCATAGAAACAGTATTTTTTTATTAGGCCCCTCCCCTTTTGGGAATCATCTTTCATAATTTATTATGTAAACCTTTTCTAATCTTGACAAAACACATATTGTCAGAAAGGTCTGAGTCTCAAGGTTCCATATTTAGTGACAGAAGTGATATTTGGATAGAAATTTATTAATTTGTTATGGCAAAATGCATACAATTAAATTCAATGGAATTCAATGGCACCCGGTGGCTATTTTTGGTATTACGCCTAAACAAAATCTCATGGGAACTTCAATTTTTGTGATATCAACTTCAAATTTGGAACACAACTTGGTTAGATATATAGCTTTCATTTTATAGTAATTTTATAGTAAAACATATTTTGTAAAATATGTATTTCATATTAAAAATATATATATTAATAAAGTATATTTGATTTACTGTAAATTATAACTTCCATAACTTTTTCATACTTTAATTTTTTGAAGTGCTTTCACTTTAGTAATAATCTGCTGATTGTTTTCTTTAAAACAAGACCAAACTTAGGTCTATATTCCAAAGCATTCTTGAAGTTACAACCATTTAAGTTTGTATAGTGCATTTTAATGTCAATTATCAAAAAGGGGGTGACAGGTAAAGGGTTAAAACAAACCGTCTCAAAATATATAAAAAAATAATCATTTGCTAAAAATAATGACAAAACTGAGAAATCAGAAACAAAATAAGAGCAAGGGTTCAATAATGAAATTTAATGTTGAAAACTGTAAAAATATTATTATTTCTATTAGTTGTCCTCAAAATCTTTTTATTATTATTATAGTAACAGACTTTTTGGGATTGTAAATGACATAATCCAACAAAGTCTGTTACTATAAAACCGGGAATGATGTACTAGCGCTCGTTGAATGCGTGTATATGTATTTTTCCCTCTGGGCTCTGCCGTAGATGGGCCGTGCCGCACTTGGTACGGTTGCGTTTTTTTGATCTGATGTGTGAAATAATCTAGTGTCTATGGAAATAATAAAGTGGAGAACAGTTCAAACTGCTGTTTATTATTTATTCAAACTGCAAAAAAGGTAGGTATGTGATATTATAGGTAACATGGAGCTAGAGAAAAACATAACAAAAATAACATTGTCAGATTAGATAAATCATGTAGGTTCCAGTTCAAAGCTGGTGTGTTTCTAGTGTAACGTTAACTTCTCTCAGATGCTTCGGTGAGTGAAAATATATGAAGCGAATGGTGATTATTCAAACATGAAATGGGAAGGTTTAACTGGGTTTAAGGGTTTAACCTCTTAACTGTCACCCCCCCCCCCCTTTTTTGAACAGACATGAAAATGCACATTTCAAACTTAAATGGTTGTAATTCAAGAATGCTTTGGAATATAGACATATGATTGGTCTTGTTTTAAAGAAGACATTTGGCAGATTTTTGTAGAAGTGAAATAAATTAAGAAAGTTAAACAGAAAAAAAGTTATAGAAGTTTGAGTTTATGGAAATGTACAATGTAAAAATATTAATTATTTATATTTTACATAAAATATATATTTTCAAAACCTGGGCTACTCTAAAACTGCAGAAAAATCAAAGCCAAAAATCTGAACAAGTTGTGTTTCAAATTTTAGGTTGATATCTCAAAAAATTAGCTTTCAGTAAGATTTTGTTTGAGCGCAGTACCAAACTTTCTCACTAGGGCACAATCAGACTCCATTACTGCCCATATAAGGGTGCCTACATTATTTTTTCTTGATATTTCAAACTTTTCAGTATGGAAGCTTGTTTCCGCCACTGAATAAAAAAATAATAATAAATAATTGTGACTTTATCTCACAATTCTGACTTTTTTTCTCACAAATTGCGACTTTTTATCTACGCAATTCTCACTTTATCTCGCTAAATTCTCAGAAATAATAAAGTCAGAATTGCGAGATAAAAAGTCAGAATTGCGTGATTAAAAGTCGCAATTGCGAGTTATAGAAGTCAGAATTGCAAGATAAAAAGTCGAGAAATTGCGTGATACAAAGTTCGATTGCGAGATTATAAAGTCAGAATTGCGAGATATGAAGTCAGAATTGCGTGATATAAAGTCTCTGCAATTGCACGAGATAAAGTCACAATTGCGTGATATAAAGTCACAATTGCGCATATAAAGTCAGAATTGTGTAATATAAAGTCAGAATTGCGAGATATAGTCAGAATTGTGTGATATAAAGTCAGACGTCGACTTATCAGGCCAATTCCAAGGGGAGAAAAAAGACTAACTTGTTCCCTCAGAAGAATTTAAATCTCACAATTCTGACTTTATACTCATGCATTTCTGACTTTATAACACGCAATTGCTGACTTTATATACTAGCAATTTTGACTTTATATCTAGCAATTCTGACTTTATATCTGCAATTTTGACTTTATATTACGCAATTCTGACTTTATATACGCAAATTTTGACTTTGTCACAATTGCGACTTTATATCACCCAATTCTGACTTTATATTTCGCAATTCTGACTTTATAATCGCAATTCTGACTTTCCATCTCGCAATTGTGAGAAATAATGTCAGAATTGCGAGAAGTAACTCGCAATTGTGAGAAAAAAAGTCAGAATTGTGAGATAAAAAGTCGCAATTACCTTTTATATTTTTCATTCTATGGCGGAAACAATCTTTCATATTTCAGTCCTTTTTTTCCAAAATAATTGTCATGGATGCTATCTTTAGAACTTTTGGCATGAAAACATACTGAGGTATCTACCATTTTTTCAGTGATTTTTCATGTTCTCTGCTATTTTAAAATAAAGGTCTGAACTCGCTTTATGAGTATGAAAATATTCTTGTTGCATATTGATAAATTATGGTTCCTGTGTAATATATTTTGAAAATCAGTCACCAAATATGGAAACTAGAGATTGTAAGCTTTCAAATTATATATAGTTTGTCAATATTACTAAAGGTATTTACTAAGATATAATTGATTTAAAAATATAGTGGCAAACGTCCCACCTGTGGGACGGTGACAGTTAACCTAACCATCACTCTGGGTTTGACTTGCTGGCAAAACCGGATCTCTTCTTTGTCGCGCTTTAAAAATAAAAGTTCCAAATGTATACAGTTTTTGTTCCTGTGGTACGTTAGGAATGCAATTTTTTGGGTGGGACACATGCCGCATTTTTCAATATTGAGGGGACACGTCCCCCCGGTTCCTACGCCAGTGATTACGTCAGAATTGCGAGATCTGAGAAATCTGACTTTAAAACACGTAATCGCGACTTTATATTATGCAATTCTGACATCTTTTCTCAGAATTGTGAGAGAAACTCACAATTGCAAGTTATAAAGTCCAACTCTAAGGAAAAAAATAACATTCCCCAGAATCGCAAGACTTTATAACACGCAGATTGCGACTTTATATCATGCAATTTTAAAGCAGCATTATGTATCTTTTGAAATTTATCTCTCGGGGTCCCCCTACAGTTGTGAAACAGTATTGTCTTCTACTACTGTCGTAAAATCTGTCATGGTTACACTACTAGGAAATACACGCGTGCATTTGTTGACAGGAGCAGAAGGAAGGAGTTCTCACATCTTGGGTGGATCTCCAGCGTTGCGTGTGAAATGTCTTCATCCCAGGTACATTGGCATATATTTCAGCATGTTTTATGAAAATAGTTTCATTTTTTTCAAACGTCAAAACATCACGTAGCTCACGTTTACAAGCCAGCGTCTTTGTAGTAACGTTAGCCTATTGGCTACTGTTTTACATAATGGAAATGCTAATTCAATTCAATGTTTGTGTGGTAGATAATAGCCATGTCATCAATATTATAAATATCAAGCTACCATAGATGAATCTGCAAATTTGAAAAATCGATTTGCATTATAGCCTTCAGACATAGGATAGTTATCCTGACCGATTATTTTGTCCGTCTAACCGTACATTCACACCGCCGCCGGCGAGAGCGGCAAAATCCGCTCTTGCCGCTCTGTCAACGACGCCGTGGAAAGATTCGTGGACGCTCTGATGCTCTGACGTAGATCGAAATGCGTGACTTTTTTAAAACGGTATTTAAAGGGGCCACAAAGCAAACAAGCATGTCGGTCGTTATTTTTGCAGAAAATTGATCGATGGAAATAACTTTAAAATTATAGTGACATGTTTGCTAATGAAATAAACAAATGAAAAGCCATATGTGTGTGGTGTGGCTTTTGTGTTCATGGTTAAGTGCTATTATAATTTGCATTACCGCTGAAAAAGTGTTCTAGCACGAAAATCTTGCCTATAAATAGTGCTGCGCGCCCTCTTATCAAATTCAAATGATCAACCTCCTCTATTTTGCTTGGGAACTAATGTGGCCGGAACCAAAGTTTACAGGACTGCGTTCTCTGGAATTCTCTCAAACGGAACACTTCTACATTCCGATTGGTTGCCGCTGGTTGCCGCAGAACCGCGTCATTGCTCATTACCATAAAGTTGAACTGATTTCAACTTTCCTCGCCGCTCTCACCGTCCAAGACGCGCCGCGCCGCCCTCGCCGGAGCTCGCCGCCGGCTCTCATTGAAAATGAATGACTTCCGGCCACTTTGACGCTCTCGCGCGGCGGTGTGAACGTACGGTAAGTATGTATTATTTTCTTGCAAGAATGTAGCCCCTACCAAACTCAGTAATCAGTATACTTTCACGTCCCGAGCTGCCCGCCCCGGCTCTACGGGGATGCTTGAGAGTGTTAAGCGCCCTCAAAAGAAAGCAAAGCAGTCTACATTGGATGCAACGAGGGACGAAGCTACACAACACATTACCAACAGTAAACTGATCGTGCGCGCTTTGTTTCTGACGCACTTCACATTTGGTTTTACTTGCTGCTTCAGCCATGACAACAATACAGAGGTTAAAAAAATGGGTTCCCAAGGTTTTTGGAAAAATATTATAAAGCTTGAAAAAGCTACATAGTGCTGCTTTAACTTCATATCTCCCATTTTCATGTTATAAAGTCAGAATTGTAAGATATAAACATGCAATTCTGAGAAAAAAGTCTGAATTGGAAGATAAAAAGTCTGCGTTACCTTTTTTAATTTTTATTCTGTGGCAGAAACAAGCTTAGTGATGTTGTAAAATGCTATTAAAATATTTTAATGTAATTTATCCGAGTAAATGGTAAAGCTGAATTTTCAGCATCGTTACTCCATTATTCCGTGTCACATGATCCTTTAGGTCATTCTAATATGGTGCTTAAGAAACAATTATTATTGCTGAGGAAGTATGCTTTTCAGGATTTTTTTTTTTTCATTAATAAAAAGTTCAAAGAACAGCATTTATTTGAAATAGATTTTGTATAACAATGTATACTTTTGTTAAATTTGAAATGTAGTGAATGAAATGTAAGTTTGAAATTTAAATTTAAGTTTGGTCTTCATCATTTCATAGTTTTGGTAACATTTCTATTATTCTGAATTATGGAAACCTGTTTTTGTACTGGTTGCCTACTGTATATGAAGAGTTCAGATGCAAAAGCCTCTAAATACCATTTGAAATTTTTCTTCTAAAATGACCATTTTTATCAAGCTTGTACATTTAAGTTAAGTAATTTCACTTAAATGACAATTATTAGGTAATCTTCATTGCCATTTAAGTGAAATTACTGAACTTAAATATACAAGCTTGATAAAAATGATCATTTTAGAAGAAAATGTCAAATGGCACTTAGAGGCTTTCGCATCTGAACTCTTCATATAAACAGCGAGAATAAGCATTGGTTTGATGGCATGATCAAGTTTGAGACCTTTTTCAGTGATGCGATCTCCCTCTTAATGCATTTAACTCGAGATCTCTGCTCTTGTTCTGCTGGATCATAAACTTCTCCATCTGGAGAACTTGTCCCCCAGCCCTGGACATATTGTACTCCATCAGCAACCTCTCCTGGTTTACCTGAAAATGACCACAAACATTAGTTAAAAAAAAGATTCTTCACTGTTTCTGTATGTGGGATTGCAATCATGCAGACATCAAACCTGGTAGGTCCAAAAGACTAGTGCTTTACTGACAGATCTCCAAAACAGTTTCAGGCTGCTGTCCGCTCAAAACCATAGCCTTGTATTGCTCTGATGGAGCCAGCTCTGTTCTCAGCACGTCTAGTTTTTCTGAAAGCATGGTGGAGCAAGTGGGACAAACTGAAGGTGTTCGACTGAACTGTTCTGAACCGTGTTGATCACAAAACACATGAGAGTAGGCCGTGACCCACGCGAACCCGCTCGAGCTTTACCCGGCATAGAGGCGAATTACACTGCAAGGTGTATTTAGAGGCAGACATGGAGGCTCTTATGGAAGAAAACAGACAAAAACGGTTAAATATAGCCGAATGTATGAGGTTTTTATGATTAGCTAACGTTAAGCAAACGAACAATTGTCTGTGCGCGCTTAGTTTACATATCAGATAACAACAAAGAGCGGGAAAAGTATTTCTCACATAACTTATCTGTTCAGATACTAAAACGCTAAAACAAACTAATGCTGCTATAAATATATATCGCTCTTCACAAATAAGTAACGTTTGCTTTAAAAGCTCATGATAGTTACCGAGAATTTGCAGCTGTGTTCATTGTTTACAGTCAGTCACAGGTAGATCGCACGCGCCGAGCGCAATTGGCCTCATCTGATTGGTTGCTGTCGACTGAGCCAACACGTCATTTCATCCTCCTGAGACCAAGGGGGGAAAAGTTTTTGAAAAAAAATATATTTTATTAATGTGTTACGTCACAAAAAAACACAGTAGATCTCGCGAAAGATTATGAACAATTTAAAATGACTCATTTTTTATAGTTAATATATATTAAAATGTAATTTATTCCTCTGAAAAAAAGCTGAATTTTCAGCATCATTACTCCAGTCTTCAGTGTCACATGATCCTTCACAAATCACTCTAATATGATGATTTTATGCTCCAAAAACATGTATGATTATTATCCATGTTGAAAACAGTTTTTTACATTTTATTTCAGGATTCTTTGATGAATAGAAAGTTCAAAGAACAGCATTTATTTAATTAAAATCTTTTCTAACATTATAAATGTCTTTACTGTAACTTTTGATCAATGTAACTCATCCTTGATGAATAGAAGTATTGATTTCTTATTTATTTCCCCCAAAATAAAATACAAATTCTTACTGACCCCAAACTTTTTCAAAGGGTAGTGTTTAATGTAACAAAAGCTTTCCATTTCAGATAAAAGCTGTTCTTTTGAACTTTCTATTCATCAAAGAATCCTGAAATAAAAATGTAAAAAACTGTTTTCAACATGGATAATGATCATACATGTTTTTGGAGCATAAAATCATCATATTAGAGTGATTTGTGAAGGATCATGTGACACTGAAGACTGGAGTAATGATGCTGAAAATTCAGCTTTTTTCAGAGGAATAAATTACATTTTAATATATATTAACATTAAAAAAGTCATTTTAAATTGTCATAATATTTCACAATATTACTGTGTTTTTTGTGTATTTTTTTATCAAAAAATTGCAGCCTTGGTGAGCAGAAGAGACTTCTTTTAAAAACATAAAAAATCTTACCGACCCTAAAGTTTTGACCGGTAGTGTCAGGATATGTGTGTGTGTGTGTGTGTGTGTGTGTGTGTGTGTGTGTGTGTGTGTGTGTGTGTGTGTGTGTGTGTGTGTGTGTGTGTGTGTGTGTGTGTGTGTGTGTATATATAGATATATACACACATAGATTTACTGCATTTTACCTGTTTCTCACTCAAAATGCCCTGATAAACATGATGTAAGTCCTGGGGCCTGTACCATGATGGTAGTTGAAGAACAAACTCAGGGGTTGCAGGATTAGGACCAGTTGACAAAACCAAATAAATCAAACCAGGCTTTGGTGGTAGCCTTCCACTGATGCAGATCATCAACTTTCTCTGTCAACTCAGGCTCTGACCCTCAGTTCTAGGAGTTTAGGTGTGTAACACCAGTAGTGAACAGCCAATCACATGCTGAGAAAGAGTCGAAACTCATTCAAAAACTCATTAAAATTAATTTATTGCGAGAACTTGGCACAATTCACTTATTAAAATAAAGTATTAAAATATTACAAATTTAAACAAATTTACAATAAATAAAATACAGTTGATAAAGGTATACGAGAATTTAACGTTCAAGCTCACATGTAGTCATTTTATAGCTTCATTTATTGATTCTAAAGCGTATTTATATAACCTTTAGATACGTATTCATTTAAAATCTGCGTAATAATAATTGATGAACTGAAATTGTACATGTGGAGATCGTTTTAGGGTATAATAATTACAATAATCTCTAAATCATACAAATTTATTTACTAAAAGCCATGATTTTGTCTTTTAAAAATTATTACTTTGCTCACAGCTGATTGGTCCGAGTTCGGTTTGCAACTGGTTTGGCGAACCTGGAAAAGCCAAACCACTTTCATGGTACCTAAAACCCAGGGTTGGCACAAACTAAACTGGAACATAGCTGGCTAGCCACCTAAACCGGCTTCATGGTATAGGCCCCAGGTGTCTCTATGAAATCAATTCCATGTTTTGTAACAGAGTCATATTTTGAGAAACTATTACATTTTTTTAAGATGTAAAAAGATGTTTCTTTTTAAAAAGGAATTATAACATTTTCATGAGATGTCGATTTATGACAAACAATTTGAAAATTAGTCAGATTTAAATAATAAATGAACATTTCCATAAGAGTGAAATTTGATCTCTAAATCAGGGGTTCTCAACTCCAGTCCTCGTGACCCACTGCTCTGCATATTGTGTATGTCTCCCTTATTTAACACACCTGATTCAGATCCCAGCCCGTTAGGATAGACTCTATCCTAACGAGCTGAGGATCTAAATCAGGTGTGTTAAATAAGGGAGATATGCAGAGCAGTGGGTCGTGAGGACTGGAGCTGAGAACCCCTGCTCTAAATAAATGTATGTCTTTTTTAAAGATCAAGGGGAAGTTATTGTCAAAGTGAAACTTCCAAACATTTGACATATCCGAAAATCCCTGAATGTGCTCTTTACAGGACATCCAGACTGGGACATGTATGGTGTCAGAGAAATTCATTAAAACCTAATGTCCACGTCTATTCCTGCATGGTCCCGGGGGGATATGCACTTTTCCCCCTTAGAAGGACAAACAGATACCAAAACAGTCATATATAATGTTTACGTAATCAGAAGAAGTGACATTCATTGGTCTGCGCTTACCCCCCAAAATTTGGTGGTTGCTCTAAAAGAAACAGAAAACAAGTTTCATGATAAGGGACTTTGTTTTTAGTTCATAGCCTAGATATGTGATGTACAGAATGTACAAAATATAGTTTAGCGGAAGAATAGGGGAAACTAACTCTTGTAGCTTATATGATTTACAAGATTTGTATTGTTGATCTCTTGCTTACCAATGCAAGAGAACATTAATATCTAGTCTTATTGGTTATCAACGTCTGAAAACAGTTGTGTTGCTTAATATTTCTGAAAGATATTCTACATGCTACGTGCATCAACTGACCATAAGGAAGGAGTAGGGGAAATGCACCCAGACAAAGCAGTTTTAACCAAAATCAGATTAAAAGCATTTTAGCTTCAAATTAAAAAGACAAACTAAAACAATAGTAGATAAATATGAATATGTATTAATGAACCATTCAGAAAATCAACCTTGAAATTTTTTGAATAGCTGGTGCTATTAAAAATGTTTAACCACTTACTTAAATTAGGCCTACATTTGATAAAAAAATTATAATGTAGGCTAATTCTGAAAATATAATTATATTTTCCCTAAATAACATGTTTACATCATGCCTTAGCTAATATTCTCATATAACTGTGATGTTCTACAAAACAATAAGCTAGCTTTCAAACAACTTTTTTCTTGTTAAAAATTATATCACATGACTTTTTTTAGATTGACTATTATCGCCCATTTGAGCAAACACAAATATTTGAAAAATGTGTTGGTTTGTGTGTGTACCTTCTCTGAACAGTATTGAATAAATGTTTATCATGTGCCACATGACAGTGAACGCAAGGACATTTTCTTAATTTTTGTTGCAGTTAAGCAAAATCGAAAAAAAGAAGAAGCCCAGATCGTTTCCGAATCAGCCTATTTTTTTGTCCATCCAAACAAGAACATTTTCCCTACACAATTCAGCCAAATTTACAGTAAGCCATAGGCTATTCTACAATAGGCCTATAATATTATTGTGATTTTTCTTTTTGTCTATTTTAAAAATAAGGTTCATTTTATGCCACATATGTAATAGAACCTGCTGTATATGGTTAGTGGACGGCTTGGCCTTATGTGAGATACAGTGCAGGTCGGGTGCTTGTTTTTGATACATCTAATTAAAAATGGCTTTTCACTTCATCCCTCCTCCACGTGGTGTATGGGAACAGAGGCGGGGGTGAAAGGGGGGCATTGTGCGGAGCGGCAATGGATCCTGGGGGTGAGGAGAGAGAAAGAGATGCCCACTCAACTGTGTCCAGGTCGCCATTGTTGGAAATTCCCTTCCCATTCAATGCATTTTAAATAGAGCTCCGAATATTCGGACGCACCGAACAAAGTGAGCGAGCCGCAGGGGGTCTTTACTGCAGTAGCGCGTGCAGTTATAGTCTATAAGCCACCGCATCATCCCATCACCTTCCTCATCATCTCCCTCAAGTTATTATTATTCATCATTATTATAATTATTATTATTTAACATAACTTTCTCATCTGACATTTCCCCAATGAACCTACAGTAGTAGCCTTGCATAATCTTCCTATTTTTTTCTAATTAAGCTATTTTTACATGTTCTTTTTTGTTACCTTAGGCCTACAGGTTAACAAAATGTGTAGGCTACTTTCTTATAAATCAGAAAATTAGCAAATGTCGCCTATTTAAATTTCCCATAAATCTTAGACAAAAGGTGTCTCATTGTATAGAGCGCTAAATGAAGTGCAGTCATTAAGTTGTTTTAAAACGGACAGATGATGTCAGAATCTTGAAGGGTATTAACTTTTTTTTGCATAAATTAGGCTACAAGTGTATGTAGATAGCCTATATAACGTCAGGAAATTTCATCTTGACGCATATTGATAAAACTCAGTTGTCTAAATTACTAGAGCTGCTGCTTTAAGCATTAAGAGAAACGCAAAAGAGGGAGAAAGAAAAAGAGACGGTGTTCCGCACCATTGAAATGCAAATGTCAGAACAAGAGGGAGATTGTATTTTTGTGTGAGTGTGTGTGTGTGTCTTTGGATAGGAGGGGAGGGGGTCCGCAGAGTGGACAAGTTTGAGAAAGAGGGGACTTGTTGAGGAAAAACAGCCACACACGCACTCGCCAGTTCACACAGCAACAGCGGACGACGTCACGGTCTGCTTCAGCAGTCCACGCGAATTTGAAGGTTTTTTTTTTCTTTTTACTTACTTTTAAGAGATGTCGGTGGTGCCTTAACGCGTCCTTCCAGGTGGATTATTGGCGAACAAGGGGTTCGTAATTTATTTATTCACAACATAACTTGCAAAGTTGTTTGATGCCCGTAACTCTCACCGTCTGCTCGTGAATCATGTCACGCCGGAAACAGAAACGGCCCCAACAGCTTGTTAACTCAGACCCGGGGGCACGCGCTTGATACTGCAAGGTGAGAGAAATCATTCATTTGTTAATTATTTGTTACCCTTGATCAAGTAATAGTTATGCTTTAAGGTTTAAAATGATAGGTTAATAAAACGTCGTTTTGCAGTTTACATAGAGCACCTGTTACCCAAATAGTATTTTATATCTAATTATTTTTTATTGCTTAAATTGGGCACTTTTATCACCTGAAGTGTTATGATACATGTTAAAATGCACTAGAGCCCTTTACTCAGTGAGCCATTGTTTGAGAACTGCAACACAAAGCTCAAATTTCTACCATGACTGAACTTTTCAAAAATAAGTAGTTTACTGACATTTCCCGCTAAAAATGTCAGCCAAATGTTTTGTATTTTAAAGAAGGCTCTTATAGACATAGCCAGAGGGTTGGTCTAAAGGTGTTCAGCCGTATGGCCAATCATTATGTTGACATGAATCACTCAGGGGCCATAACTGCGTTAGCTTTTCAGTAATGTCAATCCACCAAGAGACTTGCAGCATAGTCAGTTTGATTACTGGGGGTCTTTATGCATTTAGAGGAGTCTTCTATTCAGTGTGAATAAGGTGCAGGCAAGGGGGAGGGGACAAAGGGGGTGTTTGGGTAAAGATTAATCTCTTCTCACTCTATTCTGTCCTCTTCTCCCTTATTCTCTCTCTCATGTTTCCATGTGCTCCTCTTTTCTGCTTCCACTGTGTTCCCCCTTCCCACTCCCTTGCCTCTATTCACTTTGTACCTCTGCACAGTTGGGGGTTCCACTGTTAGTAATACAGAGAGGAGAAAAGAATGCACTGTTGCATGCATGCATGCATGGAAGGAAGGAAAAAAGTTAGCTCAGGAATCTTAGAGATACACCACTTTTGTGATTTGATTTCTCTAGCTTTTGGCAAGAAAGGGGTATGTTGTGAGGGAATTTCTCAGGTTTTTAAAATGTTTCGGCATTTCCGGTCAGATTGAATTTCCACAGGTCTGTGTACAGTCATTAGGTATATCCGTGTGCCACAGAGAGTGAAAAATAGTTTGTCTGTCAGTCAACCCACTATTTTCCCAACCCCCTCCTTCTAGTTCTTTTTCTCCGCTGCAAGATTCTAAAGAATTTGACCTTAGAGCTCATGAGGTTAGGTCATCTAGCCAATCAGAGCACATGGACAGTGCCCAAAACCCTTTCTATGCTATAACCTCTGACCCTGTGTAGGGTCAGGGGGGAGGGTGAATGAGAGAGATGAAAGATGTAGTTGATGGACAGAGGGTTGGGTTAAGAGGAGTTGTGGGTTGTTGTGGTGATATCTATTGTCTTTTAAAAAAGCGTTGCAATAGCTGCAAGGTGGCTGGTGAGTTGTGGCAATAGTGAGGACAGAAGATGTGAGTGTGGTATATGAATGCTGTGATTTAAGGGTGAAAGATCATTAAGATGCGAAATGACGAGTGGAGTGGTATTCAGTGTTTTGTGAAAGAAAACTGTTGACAAAGGAGTTGGCCTATATTATGAAGGCTTTCTCATAACTTACTATTATAGTAATTTCTATAGAAGCTAAATAGAGAAACAATGGCATAGCAACATAATGTTTTATAATTGTTATTGTCTCAAGATGTATAAACTTATTCCTAATTTTCTCTATTTTTTCCAGATGACCAGCTTCCAGTGAAATCTCCATCCACCTTCTCTTGCCTCTGAAGCTCACCTCATCATCTTCCTCTTTCCTCGCCTACATCCCTTCAGGACTGTCAGCCTCCTTTGGCCCCAAGACCGTCTCCTGGTGGCATTCATGCTCCCTCGCTCCCCAACGAGAGCTCATCTCCTCCCCACTGGCCAAATCACATTTCCTCATATTATCCACATCACTGCCTAATGCACACTCATCTCTCTCTCCGGACTTCCCGCACCCTTCTCTGTCCTCCCAGACCCACTCTCCTCCTCCTGGCCAGCAGAAATCCATTCATATTTCGACTCATCAGCCTCTGCCCACTGTGACGTCTCCACCAATGGGTATTTCTGCAAACACCACTACCTCCTCTTCCTCTTCTTCTGTCCTCTTCATCATCGCTGGGTGCCCCACCGCATCAAGGAAGCCCTAGTCCCATCCATCAAACTCCTTCGTCGCCTTCAGACCAACTCCAGGTGCCTCCGGACCCTCGCAGTACTATTGGAGGAGCTCAGGGTCCTGCAGCAAAGACAGATTCACCAAATGCAGATTACCGAAGAGATCTGCAGACAGGTGCTGCGTCTAGGTGGTATGGTCAGTGCCCAGAGATGCACCTCAGGGATCTGTAGAGACTCAACAGAGAGATGCATGCTCTAGCTCCCCACCCAATACTGTCTCTGGTGTCTCTTTAATTCCCCAAGCTCCTACATCCAAGCCCAACCTATCTCACACTAATGGAACCAGAGCTCCTTATTCCACATCTTCATCTTCAACATCTTCCTCATCCTTATTCACCTCTTCAGCCTCTATGCACCCTCTCTCTCTAACTCTAGGACTTCCACCTCGTTACCTCAATGAAAAGTCTCCCAACACCTCAATCAATCACGGAAATGGTGTGAATTTCCCAACTCCGCCCTTGCCCACGGTCAGCCTCTCCCAGGACCACCTATCTCTCAGTTCCACTGTTAAGTACGTGAAACGGATCTTCAAGCTCCGCTTCAAGCCGACAACAGCACGTCTGCCGTTTCTGTGGGAAGGTTCTGAGCAGTGACTCTTCCCTACAGATCCATCTGAGATCCCACACCGGCGAAGCGCCCGTACCAGTGTCCAGTCTGCCTCAGTCGCTTCACTACCGCGGCAACCTCAAAGCCCACTTCCTTCGTCACCGTGAACAAAATCCCGAGCTGTCACTTTCGCTCTTGCCACCTGCTCTGTCTGAGCAAAGCCAATCAGGATCTGGCTCAGGGACATCACAGAGGCGCAGAAAACGTCGAGCTGAGGATGAGGAGCCATTTGGAGTTAAGGGTAGTATAGGTGTGCCAGACAGTTTAGCCTTGGGTTTCCTTTCTGGGTCATCTCATCCATCTCCCTCCTCCCTACCATTGCCACCCAGTGTTGACCTGGCCCTGCTTTCCACCGCCCACTCTTTGCTACAGCTAAACCGTGCCTCGGCTGCAGCCGCAGCCTCCGTTTCCACTAGTGTGCAGTCGTCATCTTCATCCATCACCTCCTCTGCCATGAACAGTCAATTCAAAGGTGCGAAGCAGCAGAGGTTTGATGAGAATACACCACCACACTCCACCTTACATCCTGGTTCTCCATATTCCCAGCTGGCACATCTTCCGAAGATACTCTTCCCATCAGGTCCATCTGCCCACCATCCTAGCCTTGCCCTTCTTCGCCCCTCCTCACCTTTCCTCCCCTCACCTCCCACTTACCTTCCCTTTCTCCTCTTACCCCAAACCTCAAAACTCCTCTTCTCCATCCTCCTCTCCATCATCATCCTCGGTCACCTCAGACACCTCCAAGCTGCAGAGATTGGCGCAGAAGCTAGAGAAACAGCCTCTCCCAAAAAGCACCCATGATGGCCAGGTGAACAGCAATACTCAGGCTAATGACATATCCACAACTAATGCTATCTCAGCTTACAGGAGGGAAATGATGGCGGCTTTAGGGCTGAACCCCAGCAGTGAGCCGACTAGCCAAGAGCTACAAGGGTCAACTGCCTCCTCTTTGGTGCCTAATCAGGTGTGGGGTGTGCCTCCGTGTCCTCAGCTGCCCAAGGGCGTTCCGTCTCCACCAAGCCACTCACTTGGGCGAACGTCCATTCCCCTGCAAACTCTGTGGCCGCTCCTTCTCCACAAAGGGAAGTCTAAGGGCTCATCTAGCCACTCACAGAGCACGTCCGGCCAATGCATCGTGGCCAGAACTCTTGCCCACTCTGTCAGCGCAAGTTTACTAATGCCGTGGTACTTCAGCATCACATTCGCATGCATCTGGGTGGCCAATTACCTCCAGAAGGTAACGGGGACTTGCAGTCAGAGGAAGATTCTGGTCAAATGGTTTCCTTACCCACAACCCTTCAGTCTCTTCCTCTCAATATGAGCATGTCTTCCTCAGCCAGCTTACTGGAGTCTAGTGCTAGCCTAAGAGATGCTACATCAGGTGATGTAGACCAGATCATGGAGTCAGATCAAGATCCCTATGACAACACACCTGAGACTAGTCCAACCCTCACCCTGGAGAAGCAGGACCCCTCCAGAGAAAACAGCCCACCGGATAATTCCATTGCCTCAGATGAGAAGCATTATGGCGGAGTACATCACAGCAAGTCTCAAGTTGTCAATGGCTCTGCAGAAGAGGATGAAGACACACCTTTATCCCTCTGTACGAGGACCAACTCCAAAGACACCTTGTTAGATAAAAAAAGGCATAGTGGGGCTTTGCTTCACACGGTGATCAGTGGACCAAAACCTAGCTCTGAAGCTCTCGATCTGTCACCTACCCTAACTCCACCCTCGGAGCCCAGGGTTGTCCACCGAGTTAAAATCAGACCAAAGCAGCGAGCAGACAACACTTCATGTGAATGGAATAGACCATGTTCTTGAGCCCAATGATGGTGACTCTCAGCCTGCCACAGAGAAGGCTTCTTTGCACTCTAAAACGCCTGACAAAGCCGTAGTGCAGAAGCTGAAAGCTGAGGATGCGCTAGAATCCAAAATGGACGAGTCTGCAGAAGAGGATCAAAGGAAAGATAGAGAAAAGACTGAAATTACATCACCAGAGACCCCTGTGGCCCATCCACTACCGCAGCGTCCTGAGAAACCCTACAGCTGCGCAGAGTGTGGAAAAGAGTATGCTAGCCGCAGTGGATTGAAGGTACAGAATTTTTGTTTGATGATATTATGAACTTCCTGTGATATTGATTGTGTGAGAAACAAGACTTCTAATTATTTGTGTTTCAACAGGGGCATATGAAAATCCACAGTGGGAGTATGAATCAGTTGGCCAGTACTGCATCCTCACAGTCCTCTGAGGGAAAAGTTGAGAGTCGAGCCATCGAAAACTGAGAGGAGAGGACGCTAGAAACTTGTCAAAGGAGATTACAGACAAACTGTCCTTGCCCGAGCATACAGTGTCTAGCACTGACAGACGACAGAACTGAAGACACTGCTTGAAAGAATGTGATTAGTTAGGTTTTAGCACTATTCTTGTTTACTGATTTCTATGACAACTTTTTTTTTCTTTCAATTTTGTGGTTAGGGGTAGTTTTTAATTGTTTGGTAATGTAGAACGGTCAGCGAATCAGTACATATGTAATAGTAGTGCCTTTTCATGAAGACAATTAAATCATATTGATAAAGACTTGCGACTTCAAATATCAGGATGCACTGAAATTGGAAACAGTATTTGTGTGTAACAAATGACAAGCAAACTAATTATGTGTCTAAGTGCAATTTCAGAAATCAATTTGGAATTCCAGGATATACATAAAATAAAAACTTGAGGAAAAAAGGGACGTGAGATGTGTGATATGAGATGAGATGAGAGAGGATGTGGGATCATACCAAAACTGATCATCTAAAGTGCAGCTGAATGTAAATATGCTTTTTGTTTTATGTACCCAGTTTGTATTTTCTTTCATGCTGCTGTACTTTGTAGGTGTTTCTCTAAGTCTAAATAGCTGCACTATATCTGTAACTGCTGAAACTCTTCTTGACAAGGGAGGTTTATAGGAACAATGATGGAATGGAAAAGCTGAGAGAGTCAGATTTACGTTCTACCCAATCAATGCCTGTTCTTCATCCTTCTTTATTTAGGTTTAAAAAAAAAGAAAAACAGCTAATCAGATGAGTTTTCACAATGCTGTAGATGAGCAAAAGCGGCTCAAAATTGCTAAAGATTAATGCATTATTTTCTGTTATCTATGTTGAAACTTTGTTGGCCCTGTTGAACACTATCCAACTTTGTTTTGTAAATTTCCTGAATGTAATGTGGTCCTAACTTGTCAAAAAGAGAAATAAAGTCAGAATGAATGTTAAACGATTTGTTTAAGAATCTGTGTGTTATTTTAATTGCATTGAATACAAAGCGATCACTCGTAAAGCTATCCTATGAGGCATCTTTTTTGTTTTTGTTCCATACGTTTCTATGTTCCTGAGCAATTGCCTTCACCCCCTCCCCCTTTTTTAGTCTGCTTACTTTAATATGTTTAATTCCCCAGTTCGGTGGTGTGCATGTTGATGGCTGTGTGTGTTTGTTCTCACACACGTATACTTGTGTAATGTGATTGAGTGTGCAGCTGTACAGACTTCGCTCCCTCCCCTCAAACACCCTCACGCTCTCTGTGTCATGCTCTCTTTCATATGCTCGCTCTTTCATTTTCTCTTTCATTCTTTTGCCTCTTTCACTCTCTTTCTACCCCCCTCCCTGTGTAATGCGGCTGACACACAGGAAGCTCTAATCCTCGCACAATGTCCCCCCTCATCCCCCCATGAGCGTCTCTGCGCGGGATGAAGGGGAGGTGGAGCCCGACCCGGCCAGCTGTCCCTAAAATGGCTCCTAATCCTGCCTCTGCCAGGCCCTGGAAACCATGACAACCTGTAACCAAGGAGAGAAATTTTGAGGTTGAGAGGGAGACGAACAATGAGCCAGAAACAAGGCATGTGGTAGAAGTTTGTCCACATGCATTCAGGAAGGGATAAAGACATGTCTCAATCAAAAATAAGGAAATCTTCCAGAGAAAATGCCAAATGTGCAATAATCTAGTGCCTTAAGAGGCAAAAAAGCAACAGAAGTGATGAATAGTACTTCAATGAGCTGTCAAAGATATTTAAAAGATTGCTAATTTATTTAATGGATTAAAGGCAAATCTTTTTATTTAGACTCAACAGTGCAGGTGGTTCATAAGTTATCTTCACATATATAAATGATAGTACAACTAAATTCAGTATACTTACAGTATATATACATATATATAGTATGTATGTATATATATATATATATATATATATGGGCCAATGACATGATGTGCATATTTTTGTGTTCGAGTGTCTATTTCCTTTTAAAATAATTTGATAAATTCATGACATATGTATATCACTTTAATCAATTAAACCTATTTTGTTATCTTAAAGCCCCCAAATGTCAGGTGGCCCAACTGTCCGAACAAATGAACGTAAGCAACTATTTCAAATGGCATGTTGATAGTGAAAAAATAAAAACTAAATACTATGGCATCATTTTAGGTTTGAAACAATTTCATATTTTATAAATATCAGTATTTTAAAGCCATTGATAGTGAAACACTTTTGTCCAGCAATTTGTATGTCAGAGTGGCACAATTGCTAACATGGCTCTTTTATTATGTATTGATGAGGTAATAATTACAGTAAACATGATAATGCATCATTCAGAGGAGCCCGACTGATCCTTGTGGTTTGTAGATCTCTCTCAAATTCTGGTAAAAACAGTTCATTTCATACATGGGTATGTTGGCATGCTTTCGACTTCAGATTTCTCAGAAAAACATTAATTTCGCTCTTAAATACTTTCTATGGGATCCTAAGGAAAAATCAGCTTTTATTGGTTTTAAATTAGATCAAATTAGCCACCAAAGGCAAAATTGCTACTATTTTATCAAAATAATGGTGCAAAAATGAGTACACCACATGTGTACAACAAAATAAAACTGCAGTTAACAGGAATTCACCAGCATATGAGTCTAATTAACCAATCATCATACAGACGTCCACAGGATAATTGACAATTAAGAGTGGTTTCAAGAGAGAAAATCCACTCCCATAATGTTGACAAAATGGCACCACATGAAAAAGAAACGTTACAAAACAGAAAAAATCATTTTTAGTTTATAAGAAGTTTAAAGCATTTATATTAGTAAAGCATTTCCAGACAGCAACATAGTGTTGTTGTGTTAAGGTTGTGTGTGTTGTGGCTTCACAAATGCTATGCTGCATACGTCAGTTGTAACAAGTGGTTATTTCAGTCAAAGTTGCTCTTCTATCAGCTTGAATCACAACGTAGAAAGTTGTAAAGTGTTATAAAAGTAGCCTACTGAAGTGGAGGTAAAACAGCAACAATGGAAAAGTGTTTCCTTTGCAAATCCCTAAAAACAGATGTGGTGTAATGTCCAATTCTGACCACACGATGGCGACACATGTACAGGTGTGTGCCGTAAATACTCCAAACATCCGCTAACAGTTACATTATCAATGATAATGACTATAAAATGATAGCCAATTTTAATCATGTTGGCTTCTGAATGTTGTATTTCCTCATATACCATATGATAATTTATCATATGGTATATGAGGAAATACAACATTCAGAAGCCAACATGATTAAAATTGGCTATCATATTATAGTTATTCAGTCATTCATCAATCCATCCTAATTACAGTACACCAATGTCACACGTTTTACTTTAGTGAATATTTCTCAGGGTATTTTTAGTCAGTTTCTGTAAATAAGTGTTTTTTTGTGTTATTTTATAGGCTACTATAATTGGTATTTGTCAATATTTTAAATCGGCTTATACGATATAGGCCTAAATAATATTTCATTAATAGTATTGGCTACAGCTAATGCCTCAGCCTACCGTATAATATACCTTTATTGAATATTCCAGTAGCCAAAGCGACATTTCTAATTTATTAACATGTTATTGCATTAGGCTAACTTACTCATATTTCAATTAGGGTACCAAAAACTATTTTAATACTTTCAGTAAACCTCAACAACTCTGCTATATTTAGATAGCTTACCTTAATGTCTCCACCACAGAATATTTCGAGATGTGTTTATCAACTGTTTCCCCATTCATCATAATGGTTCAGTAGTTTATCGCGCTGTTCCATCCCTTTTCTCCTCCCTCACGCGCATCAGTGTTTGACTGAGAGCAGAAGTTCATCAATCTACTGTGAACGCCTCGAACGCACGAGCTGAACGGAAGAGACCTCGAGCAGACAGAGACCATAAGACTGAGATCTCACAGCGCGAAATAACATGAACTGCACTTCGAGTTAGATCGTGTCTACGAATGATCGGCCGATAAAGCACCACTACAATCTGCATCCTCAGTTCAGCATCTGGAGGAAAAGGTAACGCAAAACCATTCTGCTCAGCTCTGATGTTACAGTGTACATCACGCTTTGATTCACATAGACCTCATTATAAAAATGTATATTGTTTTATATGGGAAAGATTTAAGCTTACATGAATCAATATAAACCATCACATACAATTTTTCTACAATATTGGGTAGTTTTCTATACAGTTGGTTTGTGAGGAAAATCATTTTCACTTAATCTTTGAGGCAAGCTACAGTGGCTTAGGCTGTAACCTTGAGTGATTTTGTTTTATAGTTGTTGTTTTTTATCAGTAGCTCTTATCAGCATGTCCTGAACCTTGCTCTCAGTCCCTAAAGATCTTGCATTGGTGTGGTTTCTAATTATCACGTGCAGTAATTACCTACTGTCCACCCACTCAGCTCAGCTCTTTAGATCATCCTCTCTATCTTTTTGTCTTTCCTGAATGCAACCATCTTCTTTTGTGATAAGACCTTCCTAACCATTACACAAGGCAATTCGTCACATTTATATGACTGCTGAGTTAGTGTGTGAAAGGTGGGAACAAATGCAACGATTTAGAATTCTAAAATTTGAAATTTGTTCTTTCATGAACATGGAATACAGAATTCCGCAGTGTAAAATTCCAATTCAAGATTCCTCTCAGATTTTAGGACGTCATTAACTCTTATTAGATAACCTGTACCAAAAATCATGCCTCGTGCAGTGTATAGTTTGTCTAGTCAGCATCAATGGCTCTCAACTTTGAGCTTCGAATATACAAGCTGTCAATTAACTAGACATGTCCCTGTATGTGCATTTTTTCATTTCATCATGTGAAGACGTTTCAAAGCTTGTGCTTTTGAGTCGTAGCTCTTTTTGAGTCCATTGAACCTTGAGGAGCATGTGACACATCAGCATGCTGACGCACCCACTAATAGTGTGTTAGAGAGAGAGAGTTGAATTGGACTTGACAGACTATTAAAAATCCCTTCACTTGGATGTTCACGTCAGGGATGGCGATTGAGTAAGCTGTTGGCTAAGTCACACAATCCTGTCTTACGCAGTAAGGAAGCTGGATGTTTCACTTACATGCAGACGTCTTCCTCCGGGTCTGTGTTTACACACCTTTAAAAAGCCATTTGCCCTGACGTCTAATGGATCAGTAATAGCCATATGTACGTTTAAAAAGCAAGAGTGTGTATGTGAGCTCTTTGATTGCCCTGTTTCTTTGGAGATTATTATATGTGTGTGTTTGCATAAGTACCTGAACACTCTCCTTCCTCCATCTTTCCCAGATGTCACCTCAAGATCTCAAGAACTAGCTGGGAACTTTTCAGATCTTCCTAAAACTGACTATTGAACTGGTTTATTTGTGTATATCTGGCCTTTTAAAACAATGGCGTCTTACAGTCCTGCTCCCACAGAAGAGCCGTCCGCGGAGGTAACGAACGGTGACCTGAAGGCAAGCGGCTCGCAGGAATGCATGAAACTGAAAAAAGAAATATCTTTGCTCAATGGCGTGTGCCTCATCGTGGGAAACATGATCGGCTCCGGGATCTTCCGTCCTCGCCGAAAGGCGTACTGATGTATAGCGGCTCCTATGGGTTATCTCTGGTGATATGGACAGTCGGTGGGATCTTCTCGGTGTTTGGTGCGCTCTGTTATGCCGAGCTCGGGACCACCATCTCCAAGTCGGGCGCCAGCTACGCTTACATCCTGGAGGCCTTTGGCGGCTTTTGGCTTTCATCCGTCTTTGGACTTCACTTCTGATCATCGAGCCCACCAGTCAGGCCGTGATAGCCATCACTTTCTCCAACTGACATGGTGCAGCCCATCTTCCCAACGTGTATAGCAGCCCTACATAGCCCAATCGTCTGCTGGCCGCTGCCTGCATCTGTAAGTTGGTGTGTGTGTGTGTGGGTTTGTGTACTTCAAGTCTCCAAGAACTCATAAAAGGAACCCCAGACAGCAAAATAGCACCCGGCCCACATCTGGGCTGTGTGGAATCCAGGTGTACCAGATGTGGGCCGTGATCTGGGCTGAAACTATGGTGATAATTCACCCAGAATTCTTTACCCACCATTTCAAAACCATTTGACTTTTTTTTATTTGCAAGAGAATAGAATACACTATGGTTCAAAAGTTTGGGGTCAGTAACATTTTGTTTTTACAGATAATAATACTTTTATTTAGCAAAGATGCATTAAATTGATCTTAAATGCTGTTTTTCTGAACTTTCTATTCATTAAAGAATCCTGAAAAAAATATGTTTTTCACAAAAACGTTAAGCAGCACAACTGTTTTCAACATTGATAATAATCAGAAATGTTTCTTGAGCAGTAAATCGGCATATTAGAACGATTTCTGGAGGATCATGGGACACTGAAGACTGGAAAATTCAGCTTTGATCACAGGAATTACCTTTTTTTGAAACATTTAATTTTACTTTTCATATTAAAATAGAAAACAGTTATTTTAAGGTTTAATGTTTTAATCAAAGCACTCACCGTACTCTCCAGGCCAAGTACATGCTTAGAGTTATATATCGGTATGAAAATGCAATAAAGGTCTGCACTCTTTTTTTATTAGTATCAATCAGGAGATTTGATTTTTAGAATGTCAGAAGTGTTAAATATCTATATTTTTTAATGTAGCCTTGGTGAGAATAACAGACTTTGTTTAAAAGTATCTAAAAAAACCCCTTACTGACCCCAAACTTTTGACTTGTCATGTGCTTTGCCACTCTTAATCAACTCTATTTCAGTCCGTTTCTCAAAAATGATCATATTTCTGCACTTCGATTTGAAAGAGCGTGTTAAAAGTGAAAGAATTGGCAGCAGGAAGTGGGTAGTAGGTTATCATTACACAAACATAAACAGTCCTACATTTTCCATAGACAATAAGAGTCATTAATGTGGCATAAAACGTAATGAGAAATATATTGACTTCAAAAGACACTCACAAAAAAAAAAAGTTCTATGGTGTCTCTGTCTAAAATCATCTGAGTAGCCTACATTTTTGCAAGGGGAGAAAAAAGCGAGAGAGGAATTATAAAGTTATGAGAAATTATGAAAGCCTGTCAGTATTTAATGTTGAATGGAAAGGGAAGCAGAAAGAATGCGTCAGATGAGTGCTGCTGATGTTGAGGGTTGATTTCACGTGATTCGTCTAGCTCAGAACAGACATGCACAATAGCACAAAAAGTGCAGGCTGAGACAGAAAGTGACGATTGGACTGGCAGTTCTTGAAATTAATTTTGAAATCTAAGAAAAAAATTGTTTTGTATCATTTTAAATAATCTAGATCAGTGGTTAATCTAGATCATGGTCTCTCAACTGGTTTGGTTATGGGACCCACATTTTCACATGGCTGTTAAGCCTCGACTTTTTCATTTTTTAGTAAATACAATATACCGTGTATATATACATATTGCAATAAATAGTTAAAAAAATAAAAACGTGAAGAAATTTATTTCGCAAAAATTGTTGAAACACACACAAGTACTGCTCCCTCTTTACTTAACATAAATTGTACGAATATGACTACATACTATGAATAAACAGTAGGCCTATAAGGTAAGGCCGTTAAATAGCAGTCCCAAACTAGCTTTTGATAATACAATAAAGTTTATAGGTTGGTGAGCCACCATAGTCATTGGAGTATATACCTCATATTATATAAAAAAATTAAATAAAGTAATAGCACAATACTAACATGACCTGTTAATAAAACATATAAAGTCTGACCTGACAGGAAAAGTTTGTTTTTTTTCTAGGTGAGAGACTTTTTATTTAAGCAACAAGCTCCGAATACCAATAAATGAGATGATCGACACGGACATATAGCGTAACGCGCTATTCTGGGCACTCAAGAAGAAGAGCAGAAATTATGTTTTATGTTTTATCCTCACAAAGAACCGCAAAGAAAACATCCAATAGGAAAATTCAACTCCAGTAATCACTGTTCAACCTGAAGAGGGCAGCACTAAGACGTTCTCACGCCATATATTGTAGAATTAAAACACTTTATACACAAATGTCAAAAAAGTTACTGGAATCAGTGAACAGCACTGATGGAGCCCCATTCTTACAGATCATTAACTGAAAAAAGTTGGTTTAGGGTTCAGTCACCCTTTAACAGGAAAACTCCTGATAAACCACAGCTGCCAGTTTTTTCCCGTGTAAATTTAACTGATTTTTTTTAACAGTGTGAAAATGGACCAAGGCGAAACATTTTTAGACAGGTTGTAAACCCTGTTTATGTTTTTAGGCTGTTGAATAAAAGTTTCGAAAATGTAGTCCACAAAGTCCGTCCCATTTAACAACGCTTCGATTCGAAGACCTTTGCGTCCTCGAAGGTCTGGCTTTTGAAGTACACGTTCTTGGATGGATGCAGCCTGTGAATTGGGACATGCCTTTGTCAACACTTGATCAGCTTTTTATAAGAGACTTCATGACCTGAAATATACTGTAGATGTGTCAGGGAAAGGAGAGAT
The DNA here is from genome assembly GCA_030378365.1 of Hybognathus amarus. Taxonomy (NCBI): domain Eukaryota; kingdom Metazoa; phylum Chordata; class Actinopteri; order Cypriniformes; family Leuciscidae; genus Hybognathus; species Hybognathus amarus. Next base: position 68,028 of record JAQIUQ010007268.1, read on the forward strand.
TTAAAATGTTCTACATCTGAGAAGCCTTAATCTAGATTAAGATTAGAAATAAGTTTGTCTTTCAAAATACATATTACATCGACTAATCTAAACGAAGTGTGCAACAAACACACATACTTCATTGAAAGATAAGAAGCACTAGGAACCTGCTGATTCCTGGAAGGTAAATTCTTCTGATTACACTCTTGCCCTTATGACTAATAGCTAATGGCAGTTCAGTGTGGCATCGAGACAAAAGGACATTGAGTAGAGTGTCCTAGTGGACTTCTCTTCCTCTTTCATCACAAATACACTGTGTACTTTCTTCTATGTGTATCTCTTTTCTAAGGGAGAGTAATACAATGTTAATATTATTGTGGTAATTACAGCACAAAAGAAGATATATTGGTAACCAAGCAGTTTTAGTGACCATTGACTTCCATTGTATGGACAAAAACAATTAACAATTTTAACATTTCTCAAATATCAGACCAGTCTGGATTGACCATAGACTGTAAAAAAGACGGATCACGCCCTTTCTCTCTTTCCATCTGAAGAAATGAAGCCGCCAGTGTCTCGTTATGACGCTGACATCTTTGAACTTGCAGTCTGCGCACTTGCGTTCCGGGACCAGACATGCGCAGGAAGTAAAGCCGTGAAATCAAGGCCCCGCCCTCATTCTCGCTGAATCAAACGCAGCAAACGCCCCACACTTTTCTCACGTGGCCTCTGTCTCTTCTCCAATGATGTCGGCTGATTGCCGAACGTCGTTAAAATAAGGTAAATACAACTACTAACCACAACATTCGTCTAGCATTATGAAAAAAAGTCCGCTGATGCTTCAGTGACTACTTCGCACAGAGAACCTGTCAATCACAGCTGTATCGACGTCAAGCACCATTTTTATAGCATCAAATAACTAACTTAAAACGAACGCTTGAAATTACGTGGATGTGATATAAACTACAGTAAATGACAGAGACTATCTTTGGAAATAAGATATGTGAAGTGTAATTTAATTGTTTAGTTGGTCTCACGTCCTGTTGAATAACATGGGAGAGGCGGGGTTTATGACCAATACTAGGCAGGGCTCCAGACTAACTTGTCCACGGGTTGCACTGGCTGCTACCAACTTTCTCAGTTGGTCACACGCAGTCGCCCCATTTGGGTTCGCACTTTCTTCTTCTTTTTTTCTCTACATGCCATATTGGGATTCACCAATGCATGCTGATGAATAGTGGTTTTACTGAACCAAGAAAGCTAGCAAAAAGCTTTATACCTGTAATATTTTAATTATCATTGCCAAATTTCAGGATTTTCATAGATTTTGGACATTAATTTTAATCTGTAATTTTAAGCATTTTTACATTTCACTTATATTGCTATCTATTTACATTTGAACATCTATCTATCTATCTATCTATCTATCTATCTATCTATCTATCTATCTATCTATCTATCTATCTATCTATCTATCTATCTATCTATCTATCCATCCATCGATTGATCTGATCTGATCCAATAATAAGCTAATACAGGATTTTTCAGCATCAAAGTTTATAGTTGTAACAAAAATCAGAACTTCTGCATTTTATAATCATTTCTTTTTCCCTCAGTCGTCAAGACGATTACTCTCATCTAACCGCTGAAAAACGTCGGAAGGGGCACGCTGTTTCGTGAGCAACATTTTCATTTTTATATGCCTTGATTCTTGAATTCGCAATTGGGGCATTTTCACACCTCAGTGTGCAATGCGGCATGACTGGTCCACGGCTCTTGTGCCAAAAAAATAATAACTGCATCGGGTCTTTGCGGCAGAACACTGTAGCTCGAGCTACTTCTCTCCGTTGATGTCTTATGTGTCGAGCCACGCAGGCACACTAGGCGAATCCGCTGCGGCTCTCAGAGAGATAAAGAACAGTCTGACAGATTGACACCGTATTACAGGCATAGGATCGATGTGATTCAGGATAAATCAAAAAACACGGTTTGGAAAATGGATTCCGTGATGTAGCCTACTTGTTCATTTTTGAACACAAGACTACTGAGACTGCAGCAGCCGACAGAACGGCGTTCTTTTGCGTGAGCGTCCACTCGCACACATGCGACCAGCATGCAATTTTAACTCGCACATTCTCAAAAAATGGTCGCATGTGCGACCGATTTGAGTCGCAGTTGTGTGGACCAAATTGCTAGGACCGACCACTGGGGGGCGAGTCGAGACGTTTTGGCTTCACTTTTGAGGGCTTGTGCGGCACGCTTGGGATCTCACACGAGGGATAGTATGCTCATTTTTGTGTGAACTATTACTATAGATGTGCTGTTTCACATTCAATCATCAGGCCTATCTGAAATCCACAAGTTTCCTACGCCCCATGAGCCCTTGCGTCAAAAGTGGGCGCGACTTCCGGTTCAAAGTAAACAAAGCGCGACTTGACATGCTTGACACTCGTTCATTCAAGAGTTGACAGTCTTTCAAGTTATAGCGATCCAAACTAGCTAACGATGTGGGAACACAACCTCAACGAAATTAAAAAGGGTGAAATAACAGTACCTTTACCCTCCACAGTAGTTGATTGGGAGTATTATAATAACATTATTAATAATCAATACTCATCAAGGCATGGTGACAGACAGTTGTGCGAGCTGACAAACAATTAAAATAAAAAATACACACTTAGTCATTGTGCTTTGGAGTTTATTCAAAATTATAAATGAATGTGCCACTTGAATACATTAACTGGCACATTTGGTATTCTGTCAACACAGGCTTTGATCCTTAGTTTAGTGTAACATCAGTAGCGAACAGCCAAACGCATGCTGATAGAGTTTATAGAATATTAAGAATTTAAACAAATGTACACAGGAAGATTCGTCGTCTTTTGGGAGGTGATGGAAACTACAGTCGTTGGCAGGATCAGAGACGGGCTCTCTGGCAGCAGATCACTCCGATTTCGTTTTCAGGCTTATGTTCAAACAATCAAGTTTAAGCCACTGAATTGAGTTTACATCCGAATTATACGTACAACCGAACCCGCACATGTTGTCCCTGAGCTCTCGTAACGACATTCTCTCATAAAGATTGCGTCTTTAAATAGTAAAATAATTCTCTGAAAAACAGCTAGCCTCTTCGCTAACTAACACACAAAATACCATTGAAATGCTACTTCCGCCGCCTCACTCGGAAGTTTCACCCACTTTATTTTTTACAGGAGCGCCCTTCGGAAACTTGTGGATAAAATAGAATTAATTTATAAAATAACACAGACATATTTCACAAGTAGAAAATAGTTTGTTCAACCACATGAGACACAAAATTGGATGTTAGGCAGAATGTATGAGTCACAGTGAATGTGAATGGTGTTAGTTTTATATTCCATTGTATATTCATTGTAAATGATAGCCAAATAGCCATACAGGAATGAGAGACAAATCTGCCCTCCATAAGCAGTGAGACTGTAGATTAGAAACGGTGCTGAGCAGTTTATGAACTCGAGGCAACATTGATAGACAGCCATAACAGATAAGATGAAGTCACGTGAAGACTAGAAAACAACAGAAATGTGTCCTCAGAGAGAGAGAGAGTCTTGATTTGTGTGAGAGAATTGTAGCATCCACATATTAGCCTATATATTTTCTCATTTGTTTAATGGGTCAGACTGTGACTATCTTGTAAGCGTGATTGTTTTCCCAAACCAGATGTGACACACTGTTACTTCCTCGTTGGTGTTAAGGCAAATTTCAGTTCACTTTCCACTGGTTTATTTCCATGATGAATGCACCGTCAAGGGGTATTTCCGATATAAAGCCATACAAATTTGTTGTGAGTTGTTTGAATGCGCTCTCCATGGGTCGCATTATCAAGGCACCGGGAGCTTATTTGCTGTATGACAGAAAAAAAATGTCCCCCGCTAACGCACGCAAACTTGAAGTGCTGCCGTGAAGCTCTTTGCGCGTGCCTTGCAAAACAGTCTAGCAGGAGTGCTAGAGTCAGCAGCCCTGCTAGCAATATGTAACTGAACCAAGACA
>JAQIUQ010007269.1:0-12500 GCA_030378365.1 Hybognathus amarus
ATGTTCTTGGTTCATTTACGTGTGTTGCTAACTTCATTGACTTGACTTGGACAAAATCTATGTTAAAAACTGTTGGAAAGCATCTTCTGCAGCAACTTTTGTGAGCAAATCAGTGAACACCCAGACCACTCGGTGAGTTTTAGGAAAACATTTCAGGATTTTTCTCCACAAACTGGAACTTACAACGGTCACCAAATTGTCAAAATCAATGCAGTTTCAAAGGGCTTTGAAAAATAATAATAAAAAAGTATACTTTTTAACCACAATTGTTCGTCTTGTAATTCCGGCATTACGTAATCACTTTGGAAAGGTCAAGCTGGATGTCGCGGAAGCAATGCCCCATCGCATCGCAGATCAGCACAACATGAACAATTGTGGTTAAAAAGTATATACATTTTTATTTCTTTTTAGAAAATGACAGATCTTTTCGCTCAGATGAGACCCTATTCCTCAGCTGGCATCATGCAGAGCCCTTCGGAGCTCTTCAAAGCCCTTTAGAAGCTGCATTGATGCATTTTGGACTTAAATAATTTGGTTACCGTTAAAGTCCATTGTGTGGAGAAAATGTTTTCCTCAAAAAAACTAATTTCTTTTCCACTGAAGAAAAAAACATAAATATCTTAGATGACATTGGGGTGAGTAACGCCACAGACTCAGTCTACTTTATTTTCTGGCTCAATAAGAGTTCATTAAAACTCAGCTGTGGCTGGCAGGGCTTCCTCCCGCAGAATCCATTCTGAATACCTCTGCCTTTTAACTTTAATTATATTCTGGCTCCTGTTGTGACAATTAGCACAGCTTCCAGCAGCAATTTTGTTTTTGTTGTTCTTTTCATTTTAGGAGTGTTCTGTTCTGACAGATCGTATGGCTCCTGCTGGTCTTTTCACTCTTTTCTGTTTGTTTTAAGAGTTTTTTTTATACGTGTCATCCTCTTTGTCATTCCTAATTGCATCGTTTTATCCCCGTTGCTTTTTCAGGGAAAAAGAACAGCATTTTCCGCGAATATTACGTCGGACACCAGCGACACTGCAAAGTAATGAGGTTGTGCCCTGCTGTTGGGTACACTTTTCGAGTGGCAGCGCTAAATGACATTGGCACCAGGTTTGTTTATTTGTCTGTATGTCATGGACAGATGAAATATTTTATTTTAATTAAATTAACCTGTAATTAATTTTGTTTTTATTTCATTATTATTATAATTATTATTATTTTATACCCAGCAATACATACCATGTGTTTTTGATATTTTTTGGGATAATTTTGTTGTTCTTTAAAGTAACTTGGAGTACTATCAAAAAATCTATGGTAAATTAATGTAATGATCTATCAGCAATAGAGAAATATTTTTTATCATGATACTGTCTTAGTTTTTATTTTTGAGTCATTTATTTTTCTGGTTACCTCCAAGGTTTAGGTGAAATTTATGATTTTTATTTTTTTTATGTTATTTTTTTTGCAATAAATCAAACTGTAAAACATTTTTTATAAATATAACCCACCAGCATATGTCCTTTTGGTTGTATGCAGTTAATCGAATTTTAGCCCTGTGGTGTCCTTGTGTTTAATGGCACGGTAAATGAGAAAATTCTCCTCAGTGTGAGTGTTGTTTTCCCAGGGGAAAAAGTCTAAACAATTTATAACTTTGTGCTTCTCGCACGCTTTGAGACACAAACATGTCATATAATCTTTATAGAATGGGAAGAGATGGGATTTATTACTGTTTACTGTTTGTTTCCTTTTCCAGTGGGTTCAGCACAGAAGTCGTCTTCTACACCACAGGAAGTCTCCCACAGATTTCCTTGCCTCCACGGCTGATAAAGGCAGGTCCGTCCTGGGTTAAGCTGGAGTGGACTCGACCGAACAGCTGCAGCGCTGAGGAGGTGGTCACGTACACCCTGGAGATGCAGGATGAGACCAAGGTGTTGAACTCAGCCCTACTATACGCATTACATAATCCCCCTAGTGCAGTCGTTATTATGGCTTTCTGTTGCCATCATTTTCACCATAAATAGATTTTCTCAGTCTTGTGGGAATATGACCACTAATAGACAGATAAGTCTATAAGCTGTTTTTCCCCACTGGTCACCTTTGCCCACTGTTAGAGTAAATCGACTCTTCTGGATCCATGATTAATGCCTGTGTTTAACACAGCAGACTGATGCGCCATCCAAATATATGAGCGAAATTTCATGCACTTAATTGTTTTATCATGCTGAGTAATTGTAGGATCTTGCCATTTTTAATACATTTAAACCACAGATTTGTAAGGAAATAGGCTTTTTTTTTACATTTTAAAGGAGTAGTTCACTTTTAAAAAAACATTTGCTGATAATTTACTCACGCCCATGTCATCCAAGATGTCCACGTCTTTCTTTCTTCAGTTCGAAAAGAAATTAAGGTTTTTGATGAAAACATTCCAGGACCATATAATGGACTTCAATGGGAACAAAACGGTTCAAGGTCCAAATGAGAGTTTCAGTGCAGCTTCAAAGGGCTTTAAACGACACCAGACGATGAATAAGTGTCTTATCTTGAACCCTTCGGAGTCATGCCTCAAAAAGATTTGTTCATTTTGATGAACGAGTTTTAGAGTCACGAACGCTCATCACAGGACAGAGCAAGGCGAGCATTTGTGCTTATAAAACTTAAGCTTTTTTATTTATTTTTTAAATGACCGGTCATTTCGCATGATAAGACCCTTATTATCATCGTCTGGTGTCATTTAAAGCCCTTTGAAGCTGCACTGAAACTCTCATTTGAACCTTGAACCGTTTGGCTTCCATTGAAGTCCATTATATGAGAGAAAATCCTGGATTGTTTTCATCAAAAACTTTAATTTCTTTTCAACTGAAGAAAGGAAGACATGGACATCTTGGATGACATGGGCGATGAATAAATGATCAGCAAAAGTTTTTTTAAAAGTGAACTACTCCTTTAATATTTAGTTTTAATTGTATTATTATATTACATATAATTTACAGATTTGTATATAATTGTATAATATTAATTATAAAATATTTAGCCCAGTTTAATGTCATGAAACATGCAACAACATCTGCCACCTATTTTACCTTCGTATTTGGACATATTTCAGTGAAACGGGATATTAATCAAGAAAAAATGTAGGACTCCGCTTTTAGATTTATAGATTTATAGAAGTGTCACTTACCAGATTTAAGGGAAGTTATTGAAAAATAAGTGGCATTGGTTTGATTAAAACAAATTGTGGTGTTAGTTTGGGTGGGACTAGCTGGAAATAATTGTTCCAATTATGAATTAATTGTTTTTGGCAGGGGCTGAGCTTCCAGGAAGTTTACAGCGGTTTGGAGCTGAACTGTAAGTTGGAGTCCCTAAGAAGGAACACGCAGTACAAATTCAGGGTGAGTGACAGGTTTTCCAGCACAGAAAACATTACATTTATTTCATGATTTCTTTTGTTCACATACACAACCATATGCATGTAAACAAACCATCCATAGAGGTGTTTAGGGTTCTAGAAAATCACACGTTCCTCAAGCACTTTTGCTTCATTTCCTCCTTCACTAATCAGCCGATTCAGCGATAATCTAATGAACTTTAGTCTGTCCGCTAACCTGGAGCGGTTTCTCAGATCTAGCAGCTGTTGTTAGGGGAAGGTGAATTGATTTCCTGTGGTGTTGCGTGTAAAAGGCTTTTACTCTAATCTCTGAGAAGGCAGAGAACACTGCGTTATTATCAGGGGAGAAAGGTACTTCAGGCAAGATTTTAAATGCTGCTCCCTGCGATGCTGTAGGAGATTGGGACACAAAAATGGTGTTGTCTGGTACACAAAACAAGTGTCCTTAACCTCAAACGTCACCTTGCTTGTCTGCGTTTCAGTGATGTCGTCCCTCAGACCTCTCAGATGTTTGGATTGACATATTAGTAGCCTGAATACAGTATAAAAAGATAGATCTTCTGCATTTTTAATCAGTAATTAATACATTTGGCTGCAATTTATATACTTTTTTTTTCTATTTAATACATTTTTAAACGTAATTTATTCCTGTTATGGCAAAGCTGATTTTTCAGCATAAACACTCCAGTCTTCAGTGTCACATGATCCTTCAGAAATCATTCTAATATGCTGATTTGCTGCTCAATAATTTTTTTTTCAATGTTGAAAACAGCTGTGCTACTTATATTTTTTTTCTAGAAATGCTGGTACATTTAGATACAAATAGAAATTTTAAAGCATTTATTTGAAATAGGGTTATTTTGTAACATTATAAATGTCTTTCCAGTCACTTTTGAGCAATTGAATGCATCCTTAAAAGTGTTCATTATATTCACATGTTTCTGATCCCAAACTTTTGAATGGTAGTGTGTAGATCTGTACATGTATGTATGGTAGCATGCTTCCCCTTGTGTGATCTTGTTTACTGTGTCCTCTACAGCTCATCACATGCAGCGGTGAGTGGCGCAGTGCACCGAGCTCTTTGCTTGTGTGTAAGACCACCCCAGACAGACCCGGACCCCCTGTGAATCCTGCAGTAAACGCAGTCACATATCACAGCTTCTGTGTGACATGGGGTCAGGAAAACAATCATTTTATGTTTCTCACAAGCTTTTTTTTTATTGTCCTTTTATCATTACATTCTAACCTTCACCGTTTTATATAATTAAATCAGAACCTCCACAAGATGATGGTGGATCGGAAGACTTGACTTACGTCCTGGAGATATCAGAAGGGAATTCTGAAGGTATTTCTGATTGCAAACGTGTGCATCTGACAAGTGACATGTCCACGTCACATTATCCCCAAAAATGAAAAAACATTTTATTTGTTAACACTAGTGAATTTGTACAGAGTATTTTAAATTTAAAATATTTGAAATTTAAAATATTTTTAATTTAAAATATTTTACATTTAAAATATTTTTAATTTAAAATATTTTTAATTTGAAAAATATTTTAAATTTAAATGTATTCAGAATTAAAACTGATGTTAAAAACTGATGTTAAATTAAAACAGAATTAAAACTAAAATCAATTATTGTTTTTACGATTTAAAGAATATATTATTCTTTCACATTATTTTTTTAGATTCTATTTTCTTTATTGTAATTCGAATTGAGGTGGTAAATGTGCTTTTTACATATATATATATATATATATATATATATATATATATATATATATATATATATATATATATATAATTAATTATATATATTATTATTATTATTATTAATTATATATATATTTATATAATAATTTAATTTAAAATATTTAATACATATATATATATATATATATATATATATATATATATATATATATATATATATATATATATATATATATATATAATATTTTAAATTAAATTATTCCTGTGATGCAAAGTCGAATTTTTAGCATCATTTCTCCAGTACAGTGTCAAATGATCCTTCTTAAATCTTTCTAACATGCTGATTTGATGCTCAAGAAACATTTTCTTATTATTGAAAAGAGTTGTGCTGTTCAATATTTTGTAGAAACTGTGATCCATTTTTTTTAGGATTTATTTTATTAATATGTAAAAAAAATAATTTCTTTTTTTTTTGTAACAATGTTAATGCCTTATTTTCAATTTAATTATTTGATCCATTTAATTCATGCTTGTTAAAAACATTCTTAGTGACTCCAGACTTTTGAAAAGTCATTTTATTTCAATAATATCATTTTGATTTTGATGTGAAATATGCCTGTAATATATATATTGGACTGGTCCACTGAGATAGATATGTCTGAATCTGTGTTTGTTCCGCAGAGAGGCAGTGGGTGACTCGTTATAGAGGACCAGAGAGGAAACATCTGTGTGAGGATGTAAAACCAGCAACAAGCTACTCCCTGAGACTCAGCTGTGTTGATGTGGGCGGACAAAGCCAGGTATGACAACCAAAGTGCATTTACTGATTTTCCTGGCTGATTCATAAGATCTCATTGTACTCCTTGTGTTGCATATTGACTCGTTGTTTTGGTCGTACAGTGCTCAGACGAGTTGACGGTGTACACTCATATCCCGCCCCCTGGCCGCTGTCGACCTCCAAGGATCGTGGGTGATGTCAAACACAAGGAGCTGACTTTGCAGTGGGGTGAGGCTCTTATTTCTTTCTTTGATATCCATTATTCTTTTCTTTTCCTCTTCTAGAATGAAATAAACAGATTATCTAAAAATAGTTATCCCCGTTCAACACATTGATCCATTTGGAAAGAGTCTTGATCCATTGGAAAAAAGTAATTGAAGTTAAAAACAAGTTAAATTGACACTTTTGTGCTTTTAGACGAATTATGTTTGTTGCCAGGTCAAATGGTGAAATATACAGTGTGTTTTTAGTTGTAGAAGTCCAAATTACCCAGAATGCACTTAGAGCAACAGAGCTTTGTATCTACTTTTTGTGTTGTTCACACATTGCATAACCCTATTTAGTGTGGGTCTGTGTTTTCAGTCATGCGTGTGTGTTTGAGAGAGCTAGAGGTATAATGCAGTTGTTTGTTAGCGATAATACCCCTGACTCACTGTTTTTGAGTGAAGGTGGGCTCATTTAAGAGGCTGAAAACCATCTATAAATAACTGAAATGGCAGTGCTGATTGCAGGCATCCATGCTGACTCTTAGAGCTCGGACATGAGGCGTGACCTTTCCTGCATGTTCTCCATCACTGCGATTGATCGGCTCCTTCCTGTAGCCAGTTAGTTGCAGAGGGAACTGAGATCTTGTTTTGGTTTTGAGAGGCTGGTTGTATGTAATTGGATGATTTCTGAGATCATCAAGTCATGTGTCAAGGGGACGTGAGCGTAACGACTGTAGGATTGCATTGTGGTTTCACACCAAAAGTGTTTTAGTCTCTATACAGGAAATAATTGAGGGGTTTCAACATTGAATGTTTCTCATAATAATGGAAATACAAATGTTATTAGGTGTGTGAATTATTACACATTTGATTTGTCATTTACATGAGGAAAAAGTAAATCATTTACATTGCAATAATTATCTTTAGTCTGCCTGTGTAACTTGTATCAAGCCAGTTTTTAACTAGTTGAAACAAAACACTGCAAAACATTTTTAAAAATAATAATAATAATAATAGTAATTGTTATTATTATCATTGCAATTATTCATTAAAAAAATAAATATATATATATATATATATATATATATATATATATATATATATATATATATATTTATATATATATATATAATTATAGGCTTATAGTAATTATAGGCTTTTATCAATTATTCATTTTAATTATTCATAAAAATTTTCTTGTCAACACCTCCCAGGTCACAATTTTTTTTATTATTATCATTGCGATTATTCATAAAAAAATATTTATATATATTTATTTTTATTTTTTTATTTATATAAATTTATTTATTTATTTATTTATTTATTTATGTAATTATAGGCTTTTATCAATTATTCATTTTAATTATTCATAACATTTTTCTTGTCAACACCTCCCAGGTCACAATTCTTTTTAATTATTAAAATGCGGCATTCAAGTATTTTATTTTTTGCCATATGCAGTTCTATGAGGTATTCATGATAATAATATTCATAAGATGCCTGGTCAACTCCTTCACAATTTTTTTGAACAATAATTAATTATTGTTATGTTTTGCATTATACATTTTCAATAATTATCCTCCCAAGTCACAATTTTTTTAATTTATTTTTTAATGAATTGTTATTATGAGGCTTCTAAATAAGCTCAGTTATTTTTCTATAACCTGTTAATATGTGCCACTTACAGTAGAATGTGTGAAACAGTCCTAACGTTGTGATCATGTATATTGGACTGGAGTGATGGATTAGGATTTGACTTTTGCACTTTTAAATGATTTCTTATTGTTCTGTCACTGTCCATCCAAACTTCATTTTTCCAGATGGTCCTGTGTGTGGTGAAGAGAGTGAAGATGTGGAGTTTAGCTTGGAGATGTGTGCAATAGAGGAAGCTTCAGAGCCGGCGGAGGTGTACCGTGGATCTAAAACAGAGTGCACTGTGGGTAATTTGCTCCCTGGCACTACCTACAGGTTCCAAGTTCGTGCTGCCAACAGTGTTGGGGTGAGTCACCCTGTACACAAAAACACATGACAAAATTACTCAAATCTAAACTAAAATTTAAAATGAAAAATATAAAAATACAAGCTGATTCCTACGGTGGCATGTTGCATTCACTTGAAGAAAAAAAAATCTACTCTGTTTTTCTGAATTAACAAGTTAATTTTTCATGAGAAAACATTTTTTTGCTCTGTTTTTCTGAATTAATGAGTTAATTTTTCATGAGAAAAAAAGTTTTTGCTCTGTTTTTCTGAATTAATGACTTAATTTTTCATTAGAAAAAAAGTTTTTTCTCTGTTTTTCTGAATTAACGACTTAATTTTTCATGAGAAAAAAGTTTTTGCTCTGTTTTTCTGAATTAACGACTTAATTTTTCATGAGAAAAAATGTTTTTGCTCTGTTTTTCTGAATTAACGACTTAATTTTTCATGAGAAATTTTTTTTGCTTTGTTTTTCTGAATTAATGAGTAAAAAAAATTTTTTTTAAAAAAAAAATTTTTCTCATGAAAAATTAACTTGTTAATTCAGAAAAACAGAGCAAAAAATTTTTTTCTCATGAAAAATTAACTCGATTAATTCAGAAAAACAGAGCAAAAAATGTTTTTCTCATGAAAAATTAACTCGTTAATTCAGAAAAACAGAGCAAAAAAATTTTTCTCATGAAAACTTAAACTCGTTAATTCAGAAAAACAGAGTAGATTTTTTTTCTTCAAGTGAATGCAATACGCCACCGTAGATTACAAATGTTAATAAATACTTTAATAGTTTATAAAAAATACTAAAATAACACAAAGACAAATATTTATTTATTTATTTTATTTTTTTAAGCAAAATAACAAGTCCATGGCCCTTATGAAATAATTTTTGCTGGATTATTTGTCTGTCTGATGTATAGTATATATTTTTAGTCAAGTATTTTATCTTTTATTCTCTTTCATAAGCAATGAGTCAGGACAAATTGTATCTCAAACAGCTATAATTTTGTCCAATTCAGATCTCCAGCTGTTTTCCTCTCTTACTTGAAATCCTTGTTTTATAATAAACCTTCCACATCACCTCAGGGCAATAAAAATATCTCCTGTCTGCCTGGCAAAGATATTAAGAAAGCTAATTTAGTCACCAGAGTATAACGCTTTGGGTTTACCTGCCACAGAAATAACAGATTTCCCTCCAGGCCATTCATTACCTTGGAGATGGCTAAAACGCTCTAAATCTCATCCACTTTCACTCTCTCCTTTTTCCAGTATGGTCCTTACTCTGAATCTGTGGAAATAAGCACTGCCGCTGGCCCCCCAGGACAGTGTAGTCCTCCTGCCATTAATGTGACATCACACACTTGTGCTGATGTGACCTGGGAGGTGAGTCTGAAGAGCCGTTCACTCTGTATACAATACAGTAAATGATGAATCGTACTGTCATATGATAAAATTACTGGAATGATTTTCTGCTGCATTGAGGAAGAAATCAATTTCCAGAAGCCATCGTTGGCTTTGGGACTTGTACAAAAGAAAAATTGTTTTGAATTACCAGAATATGTGCTCTACTGGTACAGAAACTCTAAAGTTCATCATAATACCATCATTGATCACCCAGAAAGTGTTGTAAGATTGATTCTTGCCAGAGAAGTTGGCAGATTGTGTCCTTGCAAAATGTTTTCTTCACTTCTATCACTTCTTCTCAGACACTTTTTCATGACAAAGGGCCTTTAATGCGTCGTTCACAATGAAAATGAATGTGGTTTTAATCCTTGATGTCTCCTGAATGACAAAGCTTTAAGTTATTTGCATTCTGTTTGCTGTCTTAAGAGGTTGTTTCATTTATTATGGGTGCATATGATGCATTATCGCTCTTGTGTTTGTCCTGATGAAACCGTGTCAAGCAGGTAATTAGTCGCACACTGCTGGGAATGTGCTCTCGTTTCCTGGAGTGTAACGCTTGCTCTGATCTCAATCCCCAGAACAACGAGAGCTCTGGGATAGACATTTCTGAATACCGGCTGGACTGGGGACGTGATTTGGACTCTCTTGAAATGGTTTACAGTGGATCGGAAACCTATTTTCAAATCTCCAACCTGGAAGCATCAACGGACTACTGCTGCAGGCTACAGGTAGATCATGATCTGTTAGGACCAGGACACATGCGCTCAAACATTAATGTAAAAGCCAAAAGGAAAGTGGATTTATTTGTAATTGCTTTATTTTTATTTATTGTTTGTTTTTTAAAGGAGTAGTTCACTTTAAAAAAAACTTTTGTTGATAATTTACTCACCCCCATGTCATCCAAGATGTCCATGTCTTTCTTTCATCAGTAGAAAAGAAATTAATGTTAAATGCACGGGCACTTTGGACTAGTACTTAATTTTCTAATTAAGAAATTAAGTGCATGGGCACTTTGGACTAGTATATAAAATTTCTATCATGCTTGGTAGTCAAGGCACATTTTATTTACTGCAGGATTAGAAGAGGATGACCGCAATAAAGACTCCATTTAACAAACCAATGAGAATAAATGAAAAGTTCAGATGCAAAAGCCTCTAAGTGCCATTTTGAAATTTTCTTCTAAAATGATAATTTTTATCAAGCTTGTATATTTAAGTTCAGTAATTTCACTTAAATGGCAATGAAGATTACCTATTAATTGTCATTTAAGTGAAATTACTGAACTTAAATATACAAGCAATATAAAAATGGTCATTTTAGAAGAAAATTTCAAATGGCATTTAGAGGCTTTTGCATCTGAACTCTTTCATATATTCAAAAAGACCATTAAAGGCATAAGGTGTCTAAATGAAAATGACCTCCTTATGCATATCAGTTACAGTCAGAGATACAGAGATAACCTTTAAGGCCAATCAGCTTTCATTATATAATGTGTCATGAGATCTGCTGGTCAATATATAAAGGATCTCAAAGCAAGAGAGATTGAAAAGTTGTTTTAGAAAAGAGAGATTGAGTTAATGTTTAAATGGTTATTTGTTGATTGAAACAATAATGTGTCATTAATTATCTAGAATATACGAGGTTCTCATCTGTGTATGGGAGCATATCAACAAATAGCTATCGTTAGATTAAAAACATCAAACTGAATTTAAATTTTAAATTAATATTAATATTCATAGGTGTGGTTTGGACATAACGAGAAACAAACTAGGCGATAATGTCAGCAATTTTCATTCAAGAAGCTGATTTCTGTAAATGAATGTAAAACTAAATGTACATTGCAGCACAGGGTGAAGTCATTTACGATGATTTGAGACAAATATAATGTATATTTAATATAAAACTATTAATTAACATTGTCTCTGTGAAAAATGGTTTTAATTCACCAAAAATAAACCTGCAAATTAAACAATATATAAGCAGTAGAGTTCAAATGTTAGATTGGAGCTGCTATATCTGGAAATGTTCTGACCTTTCAGTGCTCCTCTTCACATTTAATTGGCTCTGAGTCATGTTTGTCATTTAGTGGATGCAAAACAATCTATCAGCACAATAATGAAGAGACTTCATTTCTCATTGTACTCTCGAAAATACTCTGTGTCCTTGCAAATATTTTGACAAAACCAAATGTGTGATTGTAAAAATGGGTCATAAGATATTATTTTTTTTAGTTTAAAGTCAGCATGAAACCGATGTGATAGTCTTTTCCTGCCTAATTTGTGATATCAAAGTGAAACGGCTTCTGGAACAAGAATAAATGTTGGGCGGAACTTGATTTTGTCCATCTGGAATTGTTTGAATGGTTGTGTTTTGCTATTTATTGTAATCTCATGTGAGTGACATGTTGTCCTGCCCTTGCGCCAGTAACTCATTTATAAAAATAATCTCATGGTGCCGTTTTTAATTTTTTTTTCTTGTATTGGGTTCATAGGCAGTGAACCAGGCAGCGGCGGGCCCCTACAGTGATCTGGTGACGTGTCGGACCCCTGCAGCAGTCCCTGATGTAGTATCCGGAGTTTACCTGCTCAACCTCCCTTCCGACCCCTACAAAAAGTGAGTCCTTCTCCCCCTCCACCTGTTTGGCCCTCACCTGGGACGAGCCCCACTGTAATGGAGCAGAAATCACCTCCTACAGCATCTCAATGGGAGATGACATCATCACCACCGGAAACGCAACCTGCCACATCATCAGGGACCTGCTGCCGGACAGCGAGTACAGGTGAGCCTCTTTTTCTGGCATACTGCATCATCAGATTTATTTATATATAAATATACTGTGTGTGTGGTGTGTGTGTGTGTGTGTATGTGTATATATATATATATATATATATATATATATATATATATATATGTGTGTATATATATATATATATATATATATATATATATTTATTTGTGCATTAGTGATGACTAGGGACCTTATTTCATGTGTAATATACAGAAGATTGCTGGTGAACCAGGAGAAGGTCCCTGAATTAGTGTTATTAGCTGT
>JAQIUQ010007269.1:17500-57500 GCA_030378365.1 Hybognathus amarus
AGAACTTCGAACTTGTTGGAAATGTTTGATACTTTTGTTTAAATGTTTGAGATACCAGTAGAATAAGAGTCTTTTTCTATGCTAGATTTACATATGGCCACAGTCCCAGGAGACAAGCTGGCAATGAAGAGAATTCATTTAGAACAGGAAATGGAAACAGGGCTCAAGCTATTTGCATCATTTGCTCTCCGTTCCATTTTATCCGCTTTAACTCATCAGTCATCACAATCAACATTTGAATGAAATTGAGTGCTCCCATACACACGGTCCCAAAGGATTCATTCAGTCGTGCTGTGGGGTCGGAAAGGCACGCAGAGAGAGGGAAACATGTTATCATACGATTGGGTCCATCAAAGTGTACAATCGCTTTTGTTGGGAATTGATTTTTGCTACGCCACTTCCATGGTGCGATAAATCGAATGGAAAATCACAAGTTCTCAACATTTGAAATTGTCTGGATTTATTAATTAAAATGATAATTTTTATTCCTCCTCCTTCACATTTTCTGTTCTCTCCTCTTCTAGAGGATGCGTCTTTCATGAATAAATGTGGTTGAATCTCACAAAGGTGAGACATTGTTTTAAAGGCCATTTTCCTACCAAATTCTAATTACTGTAACGTCAAGTCACCTTTATTTATAATGCGCTTTGTTGTTTTTTTTTTCAGTGCAGTTAAATCAATAATATTGTTGAAATTAAAGGGATAGTTCACCCAAAAATTACAATTCTAATGTCTTAATTGTGAGAGATTAAGTCGCAATTAAATTGTTTTATTCCGTGGTGGAAACAAGCTTCCATACTTTAGTGTCTCCGTCGGGGTCTCACTTTTAAAGGATTTGTTTGTTTGTTTGTTTGTTCTATTTCCAATCCAGTTTTGCTTTGAAAAACTGGCACAAATGTAATATGGATTACCTGATCCTTACATTTTCCTTGATCAACTGGGCTCTTGACATTTCTTGTGATTCACCCTTACTAAATTCATCCTCACTAATGCCTTGCTAACAAAATAATTTAATAAAGGACTCCCCTGGCGATATATTAGCTTAATTAACAATTGGACTGAGCTTCCATTATGCCCCATTTATGCAAATACCACTAAGGTGTTTGATTTTAATTATTTTTTTCTGCCTTTTTAGTGCTAGACGTATAGCATTCAGGATTATGTAAATATTTTCATTGCCTTTAATTAACTGGGATTTTTAATACACATGACTAATTATGTGTGTCTTTCATGGCAATAATATCAAGACTTGCCTAAACTGAGCTAGGGTTTATTGAGAGGCTTAACATCTCTTGTTTCCATGGAGACCTTTGTTGCGGTCCTGAGTGCCGCATCTGACAGGTGGAATGAAGTCTGAATGCGGGACTTCAACAATATTTACTAGGCCTGTTTTTATTTTCCATTTACTTAGTGTTTGTTTTTTGCTGCTTGTTTAGTTTTGCCAATAAAAGATGTAGAATAATTAGTTTTGCTTGTTTTTTTCATTGTGAATTGAATGGAATCTTCCATTGAGTAGTGCACTTGTGCCACATACAGACTATTAAGCATATTGTAGGGGTCATTAGTGCAGAATGTCCTGTTATATAAACATCCTTGCAAAAGGTGCATGATTTTTTTTCTTTTTGTCTTTCACTTGGTTCATTTCTCGTGTGCTTAAATGTGTGTGTTTTTTAGTACACCACAGAGGAAGGCAAACACTTGTATAGCATTTATGTAACTAGTGTAATCATCAGTGTTTTATGAAGAGATGTACATCTTATTCTTGTATGATATTGATCATGGAAGTGTGTCTCGCACTTCAGATAAAAGAATTTCAGTGGCTTGTTGAGATTCCCTTTGAGGAGACCAAACTCTTTTATTAGCGAGCTTTGATGATTTATGTGGGTCAGAGACAGAGTGAAAAGATCATCTGGCTTTCCTATTTCTGATGACCAGTGAATCTAAAATCTCGCTGATTCATTCCTGGTTTGTTCTTTTACTTCATTTGCTGTAGCTGCCTAAAACAATGATCTTTGTTAAATTATTTTTGGTAACATTTTATTTTACAGTGTCCTTGTAACATCGGTTACATGAAGTTACTATAGTAATAACAGTAATTTTGCATAATTGCATGCAACTAACACAACCAAATCCAAACCTATAGTAAGTACATGAAGTTATTTAATATTACTCGGTACTTAAATGTATAATGACACCTTAAATAGTGTAACCTTATTTTTTTTATATATATATAATAAGAGATGGCGTTTAAGATTCAGGGCTGTCAAACGAATTGATTAATCGCATCCAAAATAAATGTTTGTGTTTACATAATACATGTGGGTGCACTGTGTATAATTATTTTGTACATTTATAAATACACACACATGCATGTATATTTAAGAAAAGAATATTATGTATATATAAAATATTTATATATAATATAAATTGTATAAAAATCTATATACAGTATGTACATGAAAATATTCCTAAATATATACAAGCATGTGTGTGTATTTATATATATATATATATATATATATATATATATATAAATATATACATAAATATATACATAAATATATATATATATATATATGTATTAATTAAACACAGTGCACCCACATATACTATGTAAACAAACTTTTATTTTGGATGCGATTAATCGCGATTAATCGTTTGACAGCCCTGATTAAAAATGTATATTATTTATAGATCTATATGTATATACATACATATTTATGTTTATACTAATATAAATATATTTTTTATTTAGTCATTTACATTTTTTATTCATTCAGCAACCTTGTATAATTAACAATTATTTAGTAGTAGTATTTATGTAAAAAAATAGTGTATAATAAAAATGTTATCACCTTGTATAATTATATTATTTTTTATAGTTAGGGATGTTATAAGTTTGCATTTATATTGTAAAACATTTATTTTTATACATTATATTTTATTATATGCCTTCAATTGATGTGTGTGTGTATATATATATATATATATATATATATATATATACATATATATATATATGTGTTATTGTATTTATTAAATTTAAATATTTACATACAAAAATATATATATATATATAAAATTCACCCTATATAATATCTAAGAAGTATTTTATTAATAAATAATAATAATAATTCCTTTTAAGTATCCAAAAGCATGCACCGTGATTAAGGATGAACTTGATCTGATCTAATTCATCACTTTCCTTCTGTCTCTTAGGTGTATAAGGGAGACGAGACGTCCTTCCAGCTCTTCGGCCTACAGTGGAACACAGACTACCGGGCGCGAGTGTTTGCATGCAGGCGCTGCGCAGACACCAATCAGGAGCTGTTCGGGTCCTTGAGCCCGTCTGCTCACGTTCAACCTGCGGCGGTCTGGCGCCACACTGGCTGTGGAAGCGGACGTCCCCAGGGTGCCCATGGGAAAAACCTTCACAGATGAACAGTTCGCCGGCCTCATAGTATTTGGGGTGGCCACTCTCTAAGTCTTCATGGCCTTCCTGCTTCAGCTTCTGATTTAGACTTGAGTCGTGCAAGTACACTTTTTACAGTTTTAAGAATGACCACCTGAGCAGATTTCACATTATTTTTTATTACAGGTTTTTTACAGTTTTTCTATAAGGTGAGTTACAGCTTTAAGAAATCAGTAATGATGAAATGTACTGTTTCGGCATCTGTGCCTGTTTTTTTGTTTTAGTTTAAGATGCTGTAGCATATTTTATACATTTTATATTTAGTATTTAGGAGATTTTTAACACTAAAGTAAAAAGTGGCCTTTCGGATCTCAAGTTATGCAAGAATGGAGTTTGAGGATGTTTTGTTTTTTTAATGGTCAGTTTTGATTATCTTTGATTCAATGTCTAGACAGATAAACAACACCAATATTCTTTCTCTTATCTGTGCCCCTGGAAAGTCTGTCTAAAGCTTCTTAAAAGCTTTATTACTGATGTTTGTCTTAAAAAAAGAGAGAGAGGTGTCCTTGGGCCTTCTGTACAAAAAAAAGGAAAAAATTCGAAAAAAAAACCACCAGCAACTGTCAGTCCAAAGAGAGTCAAATGACAGTCTTTGCAATCAATCAATGTACAGTGTTGTGAAGTCTGGAGTGTTTGTACCTCAGGGACTTTATATGATGTGAACCTGTGCCTTTAAATCCACAATTCCAATCTTTCATGATAAATCATTTCAGATCTGCTGCTTACAGTATTCCATTAACCCTTTACCCTGGTCACATACAGTACATGATCATGTTTACTAGCTCAATCAGCCCGTAACCAAAGTTGGTGAGAGAAATGATGACACAAACAGTTTGGTTGGATTTATTTATGCTATATACTTTTACTTTATAATGCAAATCACAGTGCAATCTTCATTTATTTATTACAAGAATCAGAAATGTCATATTCAATATTTTCCTCATGTAGCATGTCTTTTTTATGACAAATCTTTATTATTTTTCCAAATATACCACAGCATTTTAACATCATTAACCTGTCTTATTTCAGATATATTTGTATTGTTTGTTATTCTGTTTTTGCTTTGGTTCTGAAGAGGTTGATTATCTGATCGACCTTGTGATTTCATCTGCACAACCGCCAAATCTTGGCATTTTTATTTTTACTACTTTTAACTACTCCTCATTCGTATATATGTATTGCTGAACTTATTTTTAGACTAACATTCCATTGTTTTCTGATTTAAAAAAGGTGAAATGACTTGACACTAGAAAACTTGAAGTGGAAACGCTTGAAGAACACTTTTTTAAGTACTTTAGACCCAGAATCTTTTTAAGTGGAAAACAAATACTTTTTCTTTAATTTTTTTTTTAGCTGGATATCAGGTAATAAGTGGCCTAGACATAGTTTTCCATGCTTGCATATTGTTTCATGAAAATCATTCCATATTACCATTTTTTTTGTAAGTTTAACTGTCATAATTATTGATGTAAATTATAATCATAGACATATTTTAAAAAAATGGAAAAAAGAAAAAAAGTACAGTATCAGATTTAAATGTATAGATATTGAAAATTACTACCCTTTGTATTTAAGATGATTATGTATCTGTAGCATATATGTAATATATTTATACACAATAAATTTTTTAAAATTTCTGAAACAATTTGAGGTGTTTGCATTTCATTATGACCATCAATTATATTAGGTTTTATATTTTTTATTTCATTTTGATTTACATTTTACCTTTACAGAAGGACACAACATTTTCAGTGGATTTTCTGTGCTGGGGAGTCAAGACTTGTTATCCTTTTTTTTTTGCATTTCCAAGAGCAAACACAGGACAAGCTGTGTAGTCGATAACAAAAAATTCATTTTAATTTAAAAAAATTGTATGTATGTGTATATTACACAATAACGCCAGCCAGAAAATCCACCACAGTGTGAATTTAGGCATATAGACAACATATCAAATATCTTTAATAAATATTTTCTTTAGGCTAAGGAAAGATTCTTGTGTTTTACAGGAATCTCAAGAAAGAATGTCATTGGCAATAAGTAACATACTGAATTCAAACACAAAGCTTACAAAACACATTGTTCACAAACCTGCAATAAGTGCACTTTTTATGGCTGCTATGCATGTACTATGATCCAATGGCATAAGCTTGATGGGCTTTAAATGGCATGGGATGTTATCAGTCAGCACCATTGTATCTCTCCCACATAGGGTACAATGTTAGAGTGCTTACATCTACAGTGCTCTGTCATCCAGTACTTCACACAGTCAGTTTAAGGCATTTTGGGTAGTGTGCATATGTACAGTTTGCATGAATACCAGAGTAAAGGGAATCGTCACTCTGCTGGTGTCTGCTGATGATGGAAATACATGTGCATAAACATTATCATAAAATGCTCTAATATTTGGTGTATGTGTTAAAAATGCAACCATCAAAAAAATAAAATACAAAAACTAATTGTATGCTTTTAATTATTTAAAAAAATAATCAGTCAGCATTAGAATAATTAAAAATGAATTATGTCATTAATTACTCACCCTCATGTCTTTCCAATCACACAAAACTTTCATTCGATCTTCGGCAACTCAGAAGAAGATTTCTTAATGAAATCTGAAGAACCTATGGTTCATTCTTGTGTTACGCAGCACGTTTGAGCTTCTGCAAGAACCAATGAGGTTCATTCTTGTTACGCAGCACATTTGAGCTTCCAAAAGGTTTGTTCTCATGCTTCAAGCATGAGAACAACTTCGATTTATTCATAAAGAAGTTCTTCATTTGTGTTCCGAAGATGAACGAAAGTTAAGAGGCGTAATTTTTTGGTGAACAATCCCTTTAATATAGGTGATCAGGGTTCAGCAGTTCGATCATTTGTTTACTACTATATACAGATTAAATTGAAAATATGCGATGGCTTTTATAATATCAGATGACTCAGTGGATGATTGAAATTAAATGCATAATCCCAAATTCACCAAAATGAGGTTAATGTTGACTGTCCTTTTCATTCTCATTCAGTGTGTTTATAGTCTTTTTCAGTCTGTGTTGAAAAGTGCACGTTTCAAGACGACTTTTCCTATGTCACGTGCTCCAGCTGTATTCATTACACACCGAAAAACTCTCCGCGTTCACGATGCTCTGCACTGATCGTCCGGGAGCACGCCTCACTCCGAACAGTTTGCACGCCGCGCTCCTGTACTTCTTCGACATGATGTTGTAGAGGATTGGGTTGATCGCAGCACTGAGGTAAAACAGCACAAATGAGACCAGGTTGCAGTATTCGCTGATTTGGAAGATGATGGGAGAATTTGCCTCAGATGACTTGGAGAAGAGATAGCGACCCACGTGGAACGGCAGCCAGCAGAGAACAAACGCAAGAACCACCACAGCTGATAAAGGGAGAGAGAATGAATTGAATGGTTTTACGTACCATTATAAAAATAAGAAATACATGTTTAATACGATATTTAAAAAATAATGTTTCAACATGTTTAGTAATTAATTTCGAAGTTGGAAGTTAGGCTACTCACGAGTTCGAATCACTAACCGATCCGAAATGAACGAGTTCGCTGAAAGAAACCAACTCAAAGAACTTAGAGCATTCGTTTAGGGTTTCGAAACTACACTTGTCGATGTAGCTTATGTTTTTGATTCACTCAAAGAAAATCAAATCCGAGTGACTTGCGGGGTGGATATTTTTTATTTAGAATCGGACAAAGAGTAATTTGTTCAAGCTTCTTCTAGTCACTGAATGTGTTCATTAAAATACTTTGATTCCTAAATAAATTATAATAAACAAGTTAGACGTTTTAAATGGAGGCTTAAGTAAATGGTCCATAAAGTGATAATATACACTGTAAAAAAAAATTTTCAAGATTTGTTATCACAACTCATTTATTTAGTTCAGATAACTTGTTATGCTGATTAAATCAGATCTCCGTCATTGTATTAACTCACTTTTTCCATTTCAATCAACTTAAAATTTTAAGGCAACCAGGTTAGGCCTACTTATTTTTTTAAGTTCAATCAACAATATTTTTTACAGTGTAGAATATCCAATAGTTTAAAAATTATTAATTGTATGGCAGAAAATAAAGAATTTTAGACCTTCAAAATGGGGAATTATGGGACAGATAGTCCCCATGTCTGATTAGCCTACGCTTTTTTTTTTTTTTTTTTTTTTGCTGCGTAGCCTATCTTTGCAGTCGTGCACAAAATTAGCAAAACCTATATTCTGATTCTGATGAATAATTCATGTAAACGGTCATGTCAAAATAATTTTATTTTTTTATATATTTTTTACAAATATTTTTTATATAAAACACAAGGCTATTTTTTTATTTATTTTTTTACAAAATAAAATGTAAAATCACCTCTCGTGGCTTATTGCTTTATGGACCTAGCATTTAATTAACGTCTGTTTTGTTAGATGTAAATAAATAATGATTCAATTAAATGATTGTTATTTCTGAATGAAACCCACGCAACATATAGCCTAATATAATGGGCTATTAGCCTATGATATTCAAACATAATATATTACACAAAGTGTTTGTCAGACTTTTCAGGGAATCGTTGAGCTCACCTAGCATTTTGACCGTTTGTTTATTGTTCTTATCTCGACTAGAAATGGGCCCGACTGGATTCTCCTTTCTTCTCCACAGCCTTCTGCCAATGAGGCTGTATAGCACGGTCAAACAGAGGACCGGGAGGAAGAAAAACACACTGGAGACCCAAACCATCATAGTAAGCAGTCCGGACCGGATGGCATATTCGGTCGCTTTACGCTCGTTGGTTTCCCAGGAGTTGGTGCCGTTCTCGTGCTCGACCCCAACCAGAATGAATATAGGTCCCGCGCTGCACAGAGCCACAGTCCAGAGGAGTAAAATTACCACTTTAACACGACCCCGCGTGACAATGACTTTTGCCCTGAAGGGAAAGCAGATAGCGAAGTATCTTTCCACGCTCAGCGCGGTGATGTTGAGGATGGTGGAGTACGTGCAGCTTTCACTCACAAACTGGAAGAGTTTGCACAGCTCGTCGCCAAAGTTCCACGGCCGATACCGCCAGACCCGGTACAGGTCGAGGGGCATGCAGAGGAAGATGAGCAGGTCTGAAAGTGCCATACTGCAGAGGTAAAGGTTAGTGGTGGTTCGCATGTCTTTGTATTTAGTGACCACCGAAATAGTCAACAGGTTCCCAGCAATTCCGACGAGGAACAGGAAAGAGCACGTCACTGTAATGCCAGTCAGTATTGGGGCTGGGAAGAGATGGACCGGGTACTCAAAGTCCTCAGCAGTTGCATTATTTTCCATAATGTCCTCAGCGCATAAAGTGATGCTGAACGAGCAGCTGGACACGTTTGTCCAATTAGTCATTATGATTCAATTTCAGAGGATTTGCATGGGCTTAATGGCACCTCATGATTTCCACCCAGCTGTTGCTTCCATGCACATCTTACAGGTGTTCAGTGCACAGCATGAGAAGTGCACGCGAGTAACCTGTCAATGATGCGCACCGAGCCGCGCGCGGGGGGTAGCCTACACGATCCACTCCACGCACGCGCACATGATGCCTTGACTAATTGGATTGTGAAAGGCAGATGTCTTCATTTGCTGCGTATATTGTACGTTTACAACTTTCCTTAACGTTTTTAGTATTTCTAACAAATAAGATACGAATTACATTAATAGAGCGATTGAAAGCAGGATTGCACGGCAATGGGTAGTTGTTGTAGCCTATATTTTATGCCACCTGGTGGTGTGAATAGACCATCTTATACACAAGTATATGTATGTAACAGAAAAATAAATCGTCGTCACACGTGCTTTGCTTAAATAAATAGTAGCCTAGGCTAAGTGGAGACTGCGACCGCTGCTGTCCAGGGTGCTGAAAGCTGTTTGTTTGATTTCTATTTAATGAAACAGGGCTGGATTCTCCATCTCAAATAATTCTGCAAGTCATAATAATGAGAAACCTTCTTGTAATGACTAGTTTCTCAAAATAATCGAAACTTTCTCGTAATAATGACGAAGGTTGTTTCCGAAATCTTAAATAGGGCACTATTTAGAGTGGACAGACATTTGTAGTGGTGTCCGAATCTACAAAACCATACGTGGACATTATCGAGTGCACTTATTCAATCCCACAATGCACCTCCGCAATAACGAGTGTACAATCCATTAGTGGAGTAACTGAAATAGTGAATGAGGTTATATGGGGCGATTTCGGACACAGCCTTAGTTTCTCTTTAATATGAGAAATAAGTAATTACTACAAGAAAGTTTTTCGTTATTATGAGAAATTAAGTAATAATTATGAGTAAGTTTCTCATTATTATGACTTAATATTTTACCCCCACGTGTGACAGAAACGGGAAACGGTCTTCCATATGCCACAGATTTCACAAAGGCTTCATTTTGCTTTTTGAAGTGGTCTGCTTTTCTAAAATATCTGTTTAAAATATATGCATTTTAAAAAAAAAAAAAAATCTTAGAACATTTGCATATATATATATATATATATATATATATATATATATATATATGTATATATTAAAGGGTGACTAAGCCCTAAAACAACTTTTTTTAGGTAATGATCTGTAATACTGGGGCTTTACTGCTGTTCATTGATTCAAGTAGTTTTGGGTTTAGAAATGTTTTAATTCTACAATTTCTGGTGTAAAAACATCTGAGTGCTGCCCTCTTCAGGTTGAACTGTGGCTACTGCTTGAATTTTTTTATTGGAAGTTGTGGTACTCTGTGATATCAGAGAGTACCAGCTAACCACGCCCTTGCCTTGGTAATCCCCCCCCCTCCACTCCCAGTGGGTGGAGTCAGGCTCTGACCAAGGGTTTAATTACCCTGTAAAGAAACATGTATGACATGTTCTATTATAATAGTGAGGGGGGTTAGGAACACCAATCTTCCAGATTTTTACCACATGATGGCAGTATTGTCACTTGAAAGACACCAGTTTCTCAATTTTGAAAACCAAAGTTGAAAACAAAAAAGAAAAGAAACCAGAGACTTTATAAACTAAATGATTAATTTAAATAAATGTGAATAAAGTGTGATTAAATACTCCATGTTTAAAACCCCTACCTGCTTTTCCAGTAGGCTATATTTATATGTTTCTGCAGACTGCAGCAACAGCTCTGACAAACAGAAAGTTGCATCTGGTTTGGTAGCTACAGTATATTGACTGGATCCATTTGCACACACAAAATATTTTAAAACATTTGAGACATGATCTGACTATTAATCCTTGGAGCCACTCATTGACATGACACGTCCTTTTTTATTTTTATTTTTTATTGTCAATCATTATGAGCCTGCATTAGGGGCCCTAATGACTATCCTGCTTCAATTGGCTTCATGCACAGCTACACTACTTCCTGAACTTAAGCCAGCTCCTTTGTTTCCTGTCTGCCATTATTGGCCAAGCTTGATTAATTCAGGTGTGTCTGATTATTGTTGCCGTGACTACTGAGGTCAGGCACACCTGAACTAATCAATTTGTCCAATAACGGCAGACAGGAAACAAAGGAGCTGGCTTAAGTTCAGGAAGTAGTGCAGCTGTGCATAAAGCCAATTAGATGCCGGTGTGATCCAAGATAAGTTTTATGTGTTCAGTAAACGAGATAAGTAGGCAGCTCAAAGGGCTTTGAGTCTTAGCCGCAGTGTTTCCACTTCTGCAGTCGGTCTGTTGTGGTTGTGTCTGCCGCAGTCTCATTTTGTAGCCTTAAAAGTATTGTTTTCAGCTATCTAACCCTTTACTTTATTACCTTTTTATTTAATAAGACATTTTTCCCGTGGGAACTGTTACAGTTGTTGGCCCCACCAATGTTTTTGAGTCATGCTGAGTTCTGAAAATATGTAAACAATATTCAACAAAACTATTCAGAAAATATTAAACAAAATTGGCCAGTTTGTTTAGTTCACATTTATATATATATATATATATATATATATATATATATATATATATATATATATATATATATACGTATATATATATATATTTATATATATATATATATATATATATATATATATATATATATATATACGTATATATATATATATATATATATATATACGTATATATATATATATATATATATATATACGTATATATATATATATATATATTTATATATATATATATATATATTTATATATATATATATATATATATATATATATATATATATATATATATATATATATATATATATATATATATATATATATATATATATATATATATGTATATACATATATATATATATATATATATATATGTATATACATATATATATATATATATATATATATATGCATGTATATATATATGTAATATATATATATATATATATATATATATATATATATATATTTTTATATATATATATATATATATATATATATATATATATATGTATATACATATATATATATATATATATATATATATATATATATATATATATATATATATATATATGTATGTATATATATATGTATATATATATATATATATATATATATATATATATATATATATATATATATATATATATATATATATTATATTATTTATTTATTTTTAATTTTTTTTGCAAATCTCATTTTATTTATTTGTGAGTTTTATTATATTTTTTGTGAAACTCAATTTACATGTATTTTTGGATCTTAATCTATTTATTTGTGAATTTGATACATTTTTTTCTGAATCTCTTTACATTTGTTTGTGAATCTCAATCTATTTATTTGAAAAAATGCAACAGTTACTAACCCCATACATCTCTGACGCTGCATTTTGACTTAGTTTTAAACAACAACAACAAAAACAACAACTCTGTGTGAAAACATCAACAGAAACTGCCACAAACAGACAACGTCTTGGAAAGCTTCTTGTTAGACAACATGTTTTAAGGGTGACACCTACAAAATAACTAAACACTCTTTTTACCCCTTTCTTACAGTAAACTACTGAATAAATATAGTGTAGGCCTACTGAACAAAAATAGTGTACTGTTTACTTCCTAATACTTTTGAAACCAAATGATGAATTGTTATTTCACTCAAAAACATCAGCGAGTGTAGACGTACATGCATAATTTACATGGGCGGGTCCAACTGTACAGAAGAGGAAGCGCGCGAGCCAGATGATCCGCGTTTTCTCGTCCTCTCGGGCTGTCTTTATTTGAGAAGCGGATTCAAAGCAGCGCTGACGTGCCTCTAGACTTTTCCCTCAGGTATGTTTACATGGCTTTTATAACTTGCCAACGCTCTTTTCTATGAGTATCTAAATTAACCGAGTAAGTTTTATCAGGCAGAAAAGTAATGACATGTTAACAGAGTAGCCTACTACTGTGCTAGACTTCTGTCCTCCTAATGCAGTAACGAGTGACTGACATGGGAACAGAAGGTGGCAGCCACATATTGTATCTGCACTGCATCACAGCAGACCAGAGTCTATCAAAAGAGACATATTGGGATTTTATTTGATTAAGAGTAGATGACACTTTTCCAATAACGCAGTTATGATATTGTCAACACCGAGTCATTTTGCAAGGCAAACAACCTGCTGTACCTGCAGGGCAACTTAGACGACTTGAATTGATTCCGCTATCGTTGACTGACAGGTTTAAGGGAAATGCTTACAAACAGAGTAGCTTTGTGTGCTTAATTTTATGTTAATGTTTGTCTTGAAACGTCATTTCTAAGACCCAAGTCTGACCGTTAGGCTACTCCTGTCCTGTCGCATCCTTCAGACCTTTTCTCTCAAAAAGGTGGTATACATGCCACGTTTAGCATCTATATCTAATTGTATAAGTCATTCAAATGTAATTTTGTATAAAATATAAGAAAATATAATTTTCCTCATGTTTTGTGAGATTAATCCAAAAATATTTGATGAATACAGTTCATTTTGGGGTTAATTTGAGCAATCTTTACATGAACATTAATTATTTTATAATCATATTCAGACCACACTGTATTGCATAGTTCTATAAAGTTTGTGTGGTCATTTTTTTTTGTCATCATCAGTACGATCCTCTCAAGGATCTTGTGACAGAATGGGAGTGTCTGGTTGACTTAGTGGGAAGGTGTGTGATATGTATGTTTGGCAATTTACCCTTTGTTCCCTAATGAGGCTAACTTTCCCATCTGACAACAACTCACATTTAGATAATGCTAGGTATGTCTTCAATTGAGATGGTGACTGTATCAGTGCGCTTTCCAAGACCCATATGGGTGTGGCTTCTGAGAACTACATTTGTGAGATATGACAGGTCTAATAATCACAACCAAGCTTTTCAGATGATAATGTCATACATGGGGAGCAGCCTTTATCTACATGTTATCATAAAAGTGTTGCCAGGTTACAAGAGTTGCTAAACCACTTTTTCCCCTGTAGTGATATCACCCTTCCTCCTCTTTTATTAAACACATGGGGCTGTCACATGTTGCCACTTTTGCATGTTGAGCTAGTAAGAAACATTGGTGGTGATTTGCTCTCATTGTGGTTAATGTGCATCATCACACATTGGATCGTCTTTGCAATGCACATGAAACCATGATATACAGTCGTTGTATATTTGAGAACCTTTTTATGGTCAATACTTAGAGATGTGGTTCTGTTTTTAGCATTTTACATTGCAAATAATATAGTGGTATGACCAAGGCCTTGAGGAAAGAGGAAACAGAGCTTGTGGTCTATGTGTAATTGTATTTTTTTTTAATATCGAGAGGACAGGAAGTTGAGTTTGCCAAGTGAGGATTAGCAATATCTATCCTGAGATAGGTTGTGGGATTCTTAGAACCTCCAAGCATGTGACCCTCTTTTATTACAAAATGACATACAAAATATAGCGTTGGTGTGCATGTAGTGTTGCAATGCAATGTCCAGAGCAACTGTAGATCTGTTGATGCCTGTGGTTTTGTCAGCAGTTGTAGATTTGTGGTTTTACCCCGATGTCTCGTCGAGTTGCATTTGTGAGCCACTCTCAATTAGAGGAGAATGACTGCCGGCTTAATGAAAGTCCTGTGACCATACACACGCTCTGTCTTCAGTTTAGCACAATAAACAGATGCTGTTGCAGGTCAAAGGTCAACCAAGCTAGTCGTTTAATTTCTGATTTGGTATTTGTGTTAAATCTGATATTTTTTGGAATCAGTCTTTAGACACTGTTTACCAAGGAAAGTGTTTATTAGGGATAGACAGAATTGCAATTAGCAGACCTGGTGTCAAATTAAATCACAAGCTGTGTTTAATCAAATCCAAGTCAGTTTTAACAATATTAGTCACTTGGAGGAAAATAACTGGAGTCACAACTAGAGGGCGCTTACTCCAAAGATTTACCCATGATCATGTCTGCACTTTCATATCAAATCCACATGGATTTTCAGATCCAATATCCAGTTTTTTTGTTCTTAAGACCATACGTTTGTTTTTCTTATGAGATCAACAATCCTATTAAGGGGCCAAAGGAATGTAATGCAATTTCTGCAGATGGTCCAAACAATATGGAGATGCTTGTATAATAATTTAGCTGCAATAATAAATAGAGTAGTAATGGTGCAATGTGGTTTCAGATGTGCTCAGCAGGACCATATTTATGTGCTTTCTGAGCATTGGCTGGATAACATGCCTTCATTGTGCTTTGATGTTCAATAAAAAAATAAATAAATACGAAAAAGAAATTCCTGTTAGTGGCGTGTTAGCCCTCCTCTGTAATTCTTTATGTAAGCACATTAGAAAAGCAGTAGACAGGATCTATTCTATTGGACATGTAGTTAATATATCACCAGCACACACACAGTGCCTGGATAAAAGCGACCAACACTGTCTCCATCTAATGTTGTTCAAGGGTGGGAATGAGTACATAACAAAGCCTGTTTTAGATTCTAAATTGACGATTCATGTCTGATCTGTGTTTGATGCAGGCAATAAATTATTTACAATGCATTACATTGCTTTGTACATGTAGAAAATGAAGGTCCACACACAGCAGTACTTTTATTGTTTGTCACTAGTTTTTGCTCAGATGGTTAAACTGGAATTAAAGGAGAACTCTGGCACAAAAACGAACCCTTGGTCTTAATAAAACTTTGGGACCTAGTTAACCGTTTTTGTGATTTGTTTTCATGATAATCGAATGTAAAGAGTTGAATCTATTAAAAACTGTTTAGCGTATAATGATGGTGTATGGGGGCATTTATTAAGTAAAAAGAAATTACTATGTTTTGCATGTAGGGACCCTCATTATGTTACTGTATTAGTGTGGGGCTATTTTGAGCCTTGTTAGTGGTATTAACTAGTGATTTCTTTTTACTTATTATATGCCCCCATGTACTAGCATTATACGCTAAACCAGTTTTAGAGATAAAACTCTACATTCGATTATCATGAAAACAAATCTCAGAGAATGGTCGAACAAGGTACCAATGTTTTATTAGGCCAAAGGTTCATTTTGCGCCGGAGTTCTCCTTTAACGTACAGATCAAGGGGAATGGTCAATTCATTGCATTAATTGTCTGTCTATGTTAATTTAACAAATTAAATGTATTTATTTATTTTTTAAATAAATGTGATTTGTGTCAATTTCACCAAGTTATGTACACCAATGTTAGGATGGTTAGATTTTATGATCAAGATTTTCACCAAGGATGCATTCATTTGGTAAAAAAAAAAAAAAACACAAAACAAAAAAAAAACAGTACTATTGTAAAAAAGGGTACTTTATTTCTGTCACGGCAAAATTAAAGTGATTTCTTTCAGAAATCAATCAGATATGCTGATTTGATGTTCAACAAGCATGTCTTAATGTATTATTAATTATTTATAGTTATTTGTTTATTTTAAACTGACATAATTTCCCTCTAAAATTCTTTAATGAATAATAAAGTACAATATAAAAAGTACAAAAAACTTACTGACCTCAAACTTAGTGTGTTAATATTATGTCATTTTAATTCTTACAGTATTATTGAATTTTCCTTGCAATTTAATCATCAAACAAGCATGCAAACAGGTCAGGCCCAAAACACATATTAATATTAACATATTAATCAATGTTACTCAATATTTTTGTACAATATATATCATGGTGTTCCTAATTTCTCTAAAGATGTCATCACTGGCGTGAAAAGAAATCTGAAGAGCCCTTTTTAAGGGGTCCTTTATGACTAATTATACAATTATTTTTATATTTTATAGGAATGATAATGCTGAAGTCTCAAATGTAATATAGTTGTGCAACAAGCTACTGGTTCTCTTTGTGTAGGAAACATCACAGTTATGTCCTTTATCACATCTGTGGTGCAGTTTTTTGTTACTTTCTGCAGTATCTCAGGTTTCCATCACCACTGACAAGAGCCACAAGTGTTACATTTCAAACACTCTTTATGTGTGACTGTACGCCTGTATGTGGGTGTGTATGGACTGTCATGTCATCTGCCATGCCGTCCTACCAGGGAGATGAACGTTTAATAACAGCTTTCAACAAGGACTGTGGGCTCAAACACGGCTTTGTTTTAAATGCTATGCTGGGAGTCCAAGAAACTGATGTGCATCCACTAGATTGACTGGTTAAAATGCGATTAAAAGCAAATGAAGGCTGTGATGAATTATATGTTTGTGTGTCAAGTTGACTCAGTCCACTCAGCGATAAGAGAAGATAAGTGTTATATAAAATGTTGGAACCCAATAATCTGCCAAATATTAACCTAAATAGCACTTTTCTGAGCATGAGAAAAAAATTGTATCTCACACAAAACATATGGCACAAGAGAGCATGGTGGTGCATCTCTGCTAGTGAGAGGAGAGCTAGTAAGGCTCCGCCTCCTCTTGACATGTGACTACTCTGTCTCAGCCCCCATTACCCCCTCCGTGGACATATACTCAAGCACACACTGTTGTGAGCGCTATATCAGTGTGTGTGTTTGAACGCTTGTGGTTAATTTGACTTTCTGTGGTGAAGAAAGAAAAACCGAGGATAACAGATATGATGGGGGTGTCTCCTGCAGCACGGGCAGGTTAGTGATAACATTCTTTGAATTTGATTTCAATCAAGTTTTTTTTGTCATACCAAATCTGCATATTTTTTAAATGGATATTTAAACTTCTTTATGAATAGCTGAAAGGGATCTTTTTTGTATTTTGCATTTCAAACAGCAGAAATGCGGAAGAAACTCGTTCTGTCATGGGTCACTTTTTCACAATGGAAGACTGATAGTAGAAACTGCATGTGATGGATAAATACTGAGCGATCAGAATGATCTGCATTTACACAGAGGGTGTGATCTCTCTGATGTTTGTGCAAATGTATGTGGGAGAGCATGAGTCACTGCAGCAATGAATGGAATATAAGCAGATGTTACATTTTCTAAAAAGAAATTTAGTATTAATTCAGAGATGAGTATGTGCAGAACTGGATTTAGTCATCTAGAACTGGATTTTGTTGTTATGTATGCACACCTAAATGCTTCAGCACCTGATTTGCTGTAGACTTTGGAAATGTAGAGAGCTGTGTATTCCTCCTACAGTGATCGCCGTCCACCTACCTGTTTTGACGTCTTTGGTATACATCCCACCAACCTTTGCTATGTACACAGAAAACATTGCCTTGTATGTACATTTGGTTCTCACTATTCAGGATGTGGCTTCTTAGAGCATTTTTATCTGTGCTGAACGTGGTTAGTATTTTATAAATAATCAAAATAAGGTTACACACCAGCAGTGTTTGGGGAAATGGCTTCAGGTAAAATAAAGTGCCAGTGAAGTTTGAACACACTTGACTCAATTTGTATTTGAATATGCCTTCATTTGTTTGCACCACAAATTGCAACCTTTTTTATTTAAATTTTTTATTACATATGGAAACATATAAGTAGCAAAAATATGTAGATGTGAAATATTTTATGTGTACTTTTTTTTGTTTTTGTCACTATATAATTTTTGTTGTTGTTTTCATATATTTGAAGGAATATGTTATAAAGGGAAAAAATATTTATATTTCATAGTATTGTAATATTTTATCTCCTAATTTATAATAAAAAAAATTCGAATTTTTTACATTAATGTATTTTGGGAATATGTTGATTGCAACATAATGCAAGATAAGATAAGATAAGATAGTACTTTATTGTCCGTGTACACGGAAATTTGTCTTGCAATACAAGCTCCAACAATTATAACACACACAAACTAAAAACAAAAACATACAGTAGGGCCCTATAAAATCCATTTTATTTTTTCCCAAATTCCATTTTATTTTTTCCCAAATTCCGTTTTTTCCGTTTTAGTTTTCGCAAATTCCGTTTTTTTCCGTTTAAAT
The DNA here is from genome assembly GCA_030378365.1 of Hybognathus amarus. NCBI lineage: Eukaryota > Metazoa > Chordata > Actinopteri > Cypriniformes > Leuciscidae > Hybognathus > Hybognathus amarus. The sequence goes on from JAQIUQ010007269.1 coordinate 36,318, forward strand.
TTTTGGGAATTAATTTTTTTTACCCTTTACTGTTATTTTAGTTGTAAAAAGAGTGTGCTTTATATTCCGTAATTGCAGAAATTATAGGGCCCTACATCAATAAAAAGTATACAAAGGTACTTAAATAATATTATTATGGGTACTCCGTCCTGCAAGAGTGTTCTTCAATAGCCATAAATATATACATATATTAAAATGCAAGTGGGGAAAACTATCACTTCTTTCCCTATTAAACCTAAATAATCCAGACCCAAATATCAATATAATATTGTATTGTCTGGTCTCTTTCGTTCATTATTTTTTAATATCTCTCTGTCATGATATTTGAACCTTTATGGAAGTGGGTTATGCATCAGGGTAAGGTATTTTTGTAGTAGTGTCAGTTTGGATACTCATGCAGGGGGTTGACGTTGTTGTGGCAATACCGGTTTAACCGACTGTTCAGCCAATTTACTGTTATAGAAGGACATGCTTCATTGCTCCATTCACAAGGTAACAGTGGCCCTTTTTCCTGCTTTTGTGTTTGAAAAGACTTGGTCACTTGCCAGTTTAACAGATACATTTCAACGAGCACAATTGGCTGTGCATTAGTTACAGATATCAGTCCCATTGGAGCAGCCTGCGGAACAATGCATGGCTCAGTAACTCGCCAGTTCTTGGATCGCTAAATCATGTTCTGGTTCTGCTAAATTTCCTGGCTTAGGGTGTTGTGAGTGGTTGCCAAGACCTTTTATATGTAGTGGCTTTAAGATTGCGATATCATTAGGGTCATTTGGGCAAGTGGTTGACATGGCATTGTTTTATTGTTGCTAAAGTGTTCTTGATTGGGATGGTGTTCTGAATGGTTGTTAGGGCATCTCTAAAGCCCAAAGTATATTTCGGCTGTGCAGTGTCCTCGTGACGTATTAATTATCATCATCAGGAGGGTCTGCGCACATTGTCCATGTGCAGCCCAATTTTTGTGTTCATGTGTGTAGTAATTTGAGCGTTTGTAAACAGTTTTGCTGATAATTTAATCACCCCTATGTCATCCAAGAGGTCCATGTCTTTCTTTCTTCAGTCGAAAAGAAATTTAGGGTTTTCGATGAAAACATTCCAGGAAAAAGATTTGATACATTTTGATAAACAAGTTTGAACAGGAGAGTCACGAACGCTCATCTCAGAACAGAGCAAGGTGAGCATTTGTGCTTATAAAACTTAAACTTTTACTATTTTTAAATGAGTGATCGTTTCGCTTGAAAAGACCATTATTCATCGTCTGTGTCGTTTAAAGCCCTTTAAAAGCTGCACTGAAACTGTCTTTTGGACCTTGAACCGTTTGGTTCCCATTGAAGTCCATTATATGGAGAAAATCCTGGAATGTTTTCATCAAAAACTTTAATTTCTTTCGACTGAAGAAAGAAAGACATGGACCTCTTGGATGACATAGGGGTGATTAAATTATCGGCAAAACTGTTTACAAACGCTCAAATTACTACACACATGAACACAAAAATTGGGCTGCACATGGACAATGTGCGCAGACCCTCCTGATGATGATAATTAATACGTCACGTGGACACTGCACAGCCGAAATATACTTTGGGCTTTAGAGATGCCCTAACAACCATTCAGAACACCATCCCAATCAAGAACACTTTAGCAACAATAAAACAATGCCATGTCAACCACTTGCCCAAATGACCCTAATGATATCGCAATCTTAAAGCCACTACATATAAAAGGTCTTGGCAACCACTCACAACACCCTAAGCCAGGAAATTTAGCAGAACCAGAACATGATTTAGCGATCCAAGAACTGGCGAGTTACTGAGCCATGCATTGTTCCGCAGGCTGCTCCAATGGGACTATATCTGTAACTAATGCACAGCCAATTGTGCTCGTTGAAATGTATCTGTTAAACTGGCAAGTGACCAAGTCTTTTCAAACACAAAAGCAGGAAAAAGGGCCACTGTTACCTTGTGAATGGAGCAATGAAGCATGTCCTTCTATAACAGTAAATTGGCTGAACAGTCGGTTAAACCGGTATTGCCACAACAACGTCAACCCCCTGCATGAGTATCCAAACTGACACTACTACAAAAATACCTTACCCTGATGCATAACCCACTTCCATAAAGGTTCAAATATCATGACAGAGAGATATTAAAAAATAATGAACGAAAGAGACCAGACAATACAATATTATATTGATATTTGGGTCTGGATTATTTAGGTTTAATAGGGAAAGAAGTGATAGTTTTCCCCACTTGCATTTTAATATATGTATATATTTATGGCTATTGAAGAACACTCTTGCAGGACGGAGTACCCATAATAATATTATTTAAGTACCTTTGTATACTTTTTATTGATGTAGGGCCCTATAATTTCTGCAATTACGGAATATAAAGCACACTCTTTTTACAACTAAAATAACAGTAAAGGGTAAAAAAAATTAATTCCCAAAAATTTAAACGGAAAAAAACGGAATTTGCGAAAACTAAAACGGAAAAAACGGAATTTGGGAAAAAATAAAATGGAATTTGGGAAAAAATAAAATGGATTTTATAGGGCCCTACTGTATGTTTTTGTTTTTAGTTTGTGTGTGTTATAATTGTTGGAGCTTGTATTGCAAGACAAATTTCCGTGTACACGGACAATAAAGTACTATCTTATCTTATCTTATCTTGCATTATGTTGCAATCAACATATTCCCAAAATACATTAATGTAAAAAATTCAATTATTTTTTTTTAAAATTAGGAGATAAAATATTACAATACTATGAAATATAAATATTTTTTCCCTTTATAACATATTCCTTCAAATATATGAAAACAACAACAAAAATTATATAGTGACAAAAACAAAAAAAAGTACACATAAAATATTTCACATCTACATTTTTTGCTACTTATATGTTTCCATATGTAATAAAAAATTTAAATAAAAAAGGTTGCAATTTGTGGTGCAAACAAATGAAGGCATATTCAAATACAAATTGAGTCAAGTGTGTTCAAACTTCACTGGCACTTTATTTTACCTGAAGCCATTTCCCCAAACACTGCTGGTGTGTAACCTTATTTTGATTATTTATAAAATACTAACCACGTTCAGCACAGATAAAAATGCTCTAAGAAGCCACATCCTGAATAGTGAGAACCAAATGTACATACAAGGCAATGTTTTCTGTGTACATAGCAAAGGTTGGTGGGATGTATACCAAAGACGTCAAAACAGGTAGGTGGACGGCGATCACTGTAGGAGGAATACACAGCTCTCTACATTTCCAAAGTCTACAGCAAATCAGGTGCTGAAGCATTTAGGTGTGCATACATAACAACAAAATCCAGTTCTAGATGACTAAATCCAGTTCTGCACATACTCATCTCTGAATTAATACTAAATTTCTTTTTAGAAAATGTAACATCTGCTTATATTCCATTCATTGCTGCAGTGACTCATGCTCTCCCACATACATTTGCACAAACATCAGAGAGATCACACCCTCTGTGTAAATGCAGATCATTCTGATCGCTCAGTATTTATCCATCACATGCAGTTTCTACTATCAGTCTTCCATTGTGAAAAAGTGACCCATGACAGAACGAGTTTCTTCCGCATTTCTGCTGTTTGAAATGCAAAATACAAAAAAGATCCCTTTCAGCTATTCATAAAGAAGTTTAAATATCCATTTAAAAAATATGCAGATTTGGTATGACAAAAAAATCTTGATTGAAATCAAATTCAAAGAATGTTATCACTAACCTGCCCGTGCTGCAGGAGACACCCCCATCATATCTGTTATCCTCGGTTTTTCTTTCTTCACCACAGAAAGTCAAATTAACCACAAGCGTTCAAACACACACACTGATATAGCGCTCACAACAGTGTGTGCTTGAGTATATGTCCACGGAGGGGGTAATGGGGGCTGAGACAGAGTAGTCACATGTCAAGAGGAGGCGGAGCCTTACTAGCTCTCCTCTCACTAGCAGAGATGCACCACCATGCTCTCTTGTGCCATATGTTTTGTGTGAGATACATTTTTTTCTCATGCTCAGAAAAGTGCTATTTAGGTTAATATTTGGCAGATTATTGGGTTCCAACATTTTATATAACACTTATCTTCTCTTATCGCTGAGTGGACTGAGTCAACTTGACACACAAACATATAATTCATCACAGCCTTCATTTGCTTTTAATCGCATTTTAACCAGTCAATCTAGTGGATGCACATCAGTTTCTTGGACTCCCAGCATAGCATTTAAAACAAAGCCGTGTTTGAGCCCACAGTCCTTGTTGAAAGCTGTTATTAAACGTTCATCTCCCTGGTAGGACGGCATGGCAGATGACATGACAGTCCATACACACCCACATACAGGCGTACAGTCACACATAAAGAGTGTTTGAAATGTAACACTTGTGGCTCTTTCAGTGGTGATGGAAACCTGAGATACTGCAGAAAGTAACAAAAAACTGCACCACAGATGTGATAAAGGACATAACTGTGATGTTTCCTACACAAAGAGAACCAGTAAGCTTGTTGCACAACTATATTACATTTGAGACTTCAGCATTATCATTCCTATAAAATATAAAAATAATTGTATAATTAGTCATAAAGGACCCCTTAAAAAGGGCTCTTCAGATTTCTTTTCACGCCAGTGATGACATCTTTAGAGAAATTAGGAACACCATGATATATATTGTACAAAAATATTGAGTAACATTGATTAATATGTTAATATTAATATGTGTTTTGGGCCTGACCTGTTTGCATGCTTGTTTGATGATTAAATTGCAAGGAAAATTCAATAATACTGTAAGAATTAAAATGACATAATATTAACACACTAAGTTTGAGGTCAGTAAGTTTTTTGTACTTTTTATATTGTACTTTATTATTCATTAAAGAATTTTAGAGGGAAATTATGTCAGTTTAAAATAAACAAATAACTATAAATAATTAATAATACATTAAGACATGCTTGTTGAACATCAAATCAGCATATTGTGATTGATTTCTGAAAGAAATCACTTTAATTTTGCCGTGACAGAAATAAAGTACCTTTTTTTACAATAGTACTGTTTTTTTTTTTTTGCTGTTTTGTGTTTTTTTTTCTTTTTACCAAATGAATGCATCCTTGGTGAACATCTTGATCATAAAATCTAACCATCCTAACTTGGTGTACATAACTTGGTGAAATTGACACAAATCACATTTATTTAAAAAATAAATAAATACATTTAATTTGTTAAATTAACATAGACAGACAATTAATGCAATGAATTGACCATTCCCCTTGATCTGTACGGTTAAAGGAGAACTCCGGTCAAAATGAACCTTTGGCCTAATAAAACATTGGTACCTTGTTCGACCATTCTCTGAGATTTGTTTTCATGATAATCGAATGTAGAGTTTTATCTCTAAAATGGTTTAGCGTATAATGCTAGTACATGGGGCATATAATAAGTAAAAAGAAATCACTAGTTAATACCACTAACAAGGCTCAAAATAGCCCCACACTAATACAGTAACATAATGAGGGTCCCTACATGCAAAACATAGTAATTTCTTTTTACTTAATAAATGCCCCCATACACCATCATTATACGCTAAACAGTTTTTAGAGATTCAACTCTTTACATTCGATTATCATGAAAACAAATCACAAAAACGGTTAACTAGGTTCCAGTCTTATTAGACCAAGGGTTCGTTTTGTGCCAGAGTTCTCCTTTAATTCCAGTTTAACCATCTGAGCAAAAACTAGTGACAAACAATAAAAGTACTGCTGTGTGTGGACCTTCATTTTCTACATGTACAAAGCAATGTAATGCATTGTAAATAATTTATTGCCTGCATCAAACACAGATCAGACATGAATCGTCAATTTAGAATCTAAAACAGGCTTTGTTATGTACTCATTCCCACCCTTGAACAACATTAGATGGAGACAGTGTTGGTCGCTTTTATCCAGGCACTGTGTGTGTGCTGGTGATATATTAACTACATGTCCAATAGAATAGATCCTGTCTACTGCTTTTCTAATGTGCTTACATAAAGAATTACAGAGGAGGGCTAACACGCCACTAACAGGAATTTCTTTTTCGTATTTATTTATTTTTTTATTGAACATCAAAGCACAATGAAGGCATGTTATCCAGCCAATGCTCAGAAAGCACATAAATATGGTCCTGCTGAGCACATCTGAAACCACATTGCACCATTACTACTCTATTTATTATTGCAGCTAAATTATTATACAAGCATCTCCATATTGTTTGGACCATCTGCAGAAATTGCATTACATTCCTTTGGCCCCTTAATAGGATTGTTGATCTCATAAGAAAAACAAACGTATGGTCTTAAGAACAAAAAAACTGGATATTGGATCTGAAAATCCATGTGGATTTGATATGAAAGTGCAGACATGATCATGGGTAAATCTTTGGAGTAAGCGCCCTCTAGTTGTGACTCCAGTTATTTTCCTCCAAGTGACTAATATTGTTAAAACTGACTTGGATTTGATTAAACACAGCTTGTGATTTAATTTGACACCAGGTCTGCTAATTGCAATTCTGTCTATCCCTAATAAACACTTTCCTTGGTAAACAGTGTCTAAAGACTGATTCCAAAAAATATCAGATTTAACACAAATACCAAATCAGAAATTAAACGACTAGCTTGGTTGACCTTTGACCTGCAACAGCATCTGTTTATTGTGCTAAACTGAAGACAGAGCGTGTGTATGGTCACAGGACTTTCATTAAGCCGGCAGTCATTCTCCTCTAATTGAGAGTGGCTCACAAATGCAACTCGACGAGACATCGGGGTAAAACCACAAATCTACAACTGCTGACAAAACCACAGGCATCAACAGATCTACAGTTGCTCTGGACATTGCATTGCAACACTACATGCACACCAACGCTATATTTTGTATGTCATTTTGTAATAAAAGAGGGTCACATGCTTGGAGGTTCTAAGAATCCCACAACCTATCTCAGGATAGATATTGCTAATCCTCACTTGGCAAACTCAACTTCCTGTCCTCTCGATATTAAAAAAAAATACAATTACACATAGACCACAAGCTCTGTTTCCTCTTTCCTCAAGGCCTTGGTCATACCACTATATTATTTGCAATGTAAAATGCTAAAAACAGAACCACATCTCTAAGTATTGACCATAAAAAGGTTCTCAAATATACAACGACTGTATATCATGGTTTCATGTGCATTGCAAAGACGATCCAATGTGTGATGATGCACATTAACCACAATGAGAGCAAATCACCACCAATGTTTCTTACTAGCTCAACATGCAAAAGTGGCAACATGTACAGCCCCATGTGTTTAATAAAAGAGGAGGAAGGGTGATATCACTACAGGGGGAAAAGTGGTTTAGCAACTCTTGTAACCTGGCAACACTTTTATGATAACATGTAGATAAAGGCTGCTCCCCATGTATGACATTATCATCTGAAAAGCTTGGTTGTGATTATTAGACCTGTCATATCTCACAAATGTAGTTCTCAGAAGCCACACCCATATGGGTCTTGGAAAGCGCACTGATACAGTCACCATCTCAATTGAAGACATACCTAGCATTATCTAAATGTGAGTTGTTGTCAGATGGGAAAGTTAGCCTCATTAGGGAACAAAGGGTAAATTGCCAAACATACATATCACACACCTTCCCACTAAGTCAACCAGACACTCCCATTCTGTCACAAGATCCTTGAGAGGATCGTACTGATGATGACAAAAAAAATGACCACACAAACTTTATAGAACTATGCAATACAGTGTGGTCTGAATATGATTATAAAATAATTAATGTTCATGTAAAGATTGCTCAAATTAACCCCAAAATGAACTGTATTCATCAAATATTTTTGGATTAATCTCACAAAACATGAGGAAAATTATATTTTCTTATATTTTATACAAAATTACATTTGAATGACTTATACAATTAGATATAGATGCTAAACGTGGCATGTATACCACCTTTTTGAGAGAAAAGGTCTGAAGGATGCGACAGGACAGGAGTAGCCTAACGGTCAGACTTGGGTCTTAGAAATGACGTTTCAAGACAAACATTAACATAAAATTAAGCACACAAAGCTACTCTGTTTGTAAGCATTTCCCTTAAACCTGTCAGTCAACGATAGCGGAATCAATTCAAGTCGTCTAAGTTGCCCTGCAGGTACAGCAGGTTGTTTGCCTTGCAAAATGACTCGGTGTTGACAATATCATAACTGCGTTATTGGAAAAGTGTCATCTACTCTTAATCAAATAAAATCCCAATATGTCTCTTTTGATAGACTCTGGTCTGCTGTGATGCAGTGCAGATACAATATGTGGCTGCCACCTTCTGTTCCCATGTCAGTCACTGGTTACTGCATTAGGAGGACAGAAGTCTAGCACAGTAGTAGGCTACTCTGTTAACATGTCATTACTTTTCTGCCTGATAAAACTTACTCGGTTAATTTAGATACTCATAGAAAAGAGCGTTGGCAAGTTATAAAAGCCATGTAAACATACCTGAGGGAAAAGTCTAGAGGCACGTCAGCGCTGCTTTGAATCCGCTTCTCAAATAAAGACAGCCCGAGAGGACGAGAAAACGCGGATCATCTGGCTCGCGCGCTTCCTCTTCTGTACAGTTGGACCCGCCCATGTAAATTATGCATGTACGTCTACACTCGCTGATGTTTTTGAGTGAAATAACAATTCATCATTTGGTTTCAAAAGTATTAGGAAGTAAACAGTACACTATTTTTGTTCAGTAGGCCTACACTATATTTATTCAGTAGTTTACTGTAAGAAAGGGGTAAAAAGAGTGTTTAGTTATTTTGTAGGTGTCACCCTTAAAACATGTTGTCTAACAAGAAGCTTTCCAAGACGTTGTCTGTTTGTGGCAGTTTCTGTTGATGTTTTCACACAGAGTTGTTGTTTTTGTTGTTGTTGTTTAAAACTAAGTCAAAATGCAGCGTCAGAGATGTATGGGGTTAGTAACTGTTGCATTTTTTCAAATAAATAGATTGAGATTCACAAACAAATGTAAAGAGATTCAGAAAAAAATGTATCAAATTCACAAATAAATAGATTAAGATCCAAAAATACATGTAAATTGAGTTTCACAAAAAATATAATAAAACTCACAAATAAATAAAATGAGATTTGCAAAAAAAATTAAAAATAAATAAATAAATATATATATATATATATATATATATATATATATATATATATATATATATATATATATATATATATATATATACATATATATATACATACATATATATATATATATATATATATATGTATATACATATATATATATATATATATATATATATGTATATACATATATATATATATATATATATATATATATATATATATAAAAATATATATATATATATATATATATATATATATATATATATATACATATATATATACATGCATATATATATATATATATATATATATATGTATATACATATATATATATATATATATATATATGTATATACATATATATATATATATATATATATATATATATATATATATATATATATATATAAATATATATATATATATATATATATATATATATATATATATATATATATATATATATATATATATATATATATATATATATATATATATATATATATATATATATATATATATATATATATATATATATATATATATATATATATATATATATATATATATATATATATATATATATATATATATATAAATATATATATATATATATATATATATATATATATATATATATATATATATATATATATATATATATATATATATATAAATGTGAACTAAACAAACTGGCCAATTTTGTTTAATATTTTCTGAATAGTTTTGTTGAATATTGTTTACATATTTTCAGAACTCAGCATGACTCAAAAACATTGGTGGGGCCAACAACTGTAACAGTTCCCACGGGAAAAATGTCTTATTAAATAAAAAGGTAATAAAGTAAAGGGTTAGATAGCTGAAAACAATACTTTTAAGGCTACAAAATGAGACTGCGGCAGACACAACCACAACAGACCGACTGCAGAAGTGGAAACACTGCGGCTAAGACTCAAAGCCCTTTGAGCTGCCTACTTATCTCGTTTACTGAACACATAAAACTTATCTTGGATCACACCGGCATCTAATTGGCTTTATGCACAGCTGCACTACTTCCTGAACTTAAGCCAGCTCCTTTGTTTCCTGTCTGCCGTTATTGGACAAATTGATTAGTTCAGGTGTGCCTGACCTCAGTAGTCACGGCAACAATAATCAGACACACCTGAATTAATCAAGCTTGGCCAATAATGGCAGACAGGAAACAAAGGAGCTGGCTTAAGTTCAGGAAGTAGTGTAGCTGTGCATGAAGCCAATTGAAGCAGGATAGTCATTAGGGCCCCTAATGCAGGCTCATAATGATTGACAATAAAAAATAAAAATAAAAAAGGACGTGTCATGTCAATGAGTGGCTCCAAGGATTAATAGTCAGATCATGTCTCAAATGTTTTAAAATATTTTGTGTGTGCAAATGGATCCAGTCAATATACTGTAGCTACCAAACCAGATGCAACTTTCTGTTTGTCAGAGCTGTTGCTGCAGTCTGCAGAAACATATAAATATAGCCTACTGGAAAAGCAGGTAGGGGTTTTAAACATGGAGTATTTAATCACACTTTATTCACATTTATTTAAATTAATCATTTAGTTTATAAAGTCTCTGGTTTCTTTTCTTTTTTGTTTTCAACTTTGGTTTTCAAAATTGAGAAACTGGTGTCTTTCAAGTGACAATACTGCCATCATGTGGTAAAAATCTGGAAGATTGGTGTTCCTAACCCCCCTCACTATTATAATAGAACATGTCATACATGTTTCTTTACAGGGTAATTAAACCCTTGGTCAGAGCCTGACTCCACCCACTGGGAGTGGAGGGGGGGGGATTACCAAGGCAAGGGCGTGGTTAGCTGGTACTCTCTGATATCACAGAGTACCACAACTTCCAATAAAAAAATTCAAGCAGTAGCCACAGTTCAACCTGAAGAGGGCAGCACTCAGATGTTTTTACACCAGAAATTGTAGAATTAAAACATTTCTAAACCCAAAACTACTTGAATCAATGAACAGCAGTAAAGCCCCAGTATTACAGATCATTACCTAAAAAAAGTTGTTTTAGGGCTTAGTCACCCTTTAATATATACATATATATATATATATATATATATATATATATATATATATATATATATATATATATATATAGCAAATGTTCTAAGATTTTTTTTTTTTTTTAAAATGCATATATTTTAAACAGATATTTTAGAAAAGCAGACCACTTCAAAAAGCAAAATGAAGCCTTTGTGAAATCTGTGGCATATGGAAGACCGTTTCCCGTTTCTGTCACACGTGGGGGTAAAATATTAAGTCATAATAATGAGAAACTTACTCATAATTATTACTTAATTTCTCATAATAACGAAAAACTTTCTTGTAGTAATTACTTATTTCTCATATTAAAGAGAAACTAAGGCTGTGTCCGAAATCGCCCCATATAACCTCATTCACTATTTCAGTTACTCCACTAATGGATTGTACACTCGTTATCGCGGAGGTGCATTGTGGGATTGAATAAGTGCACTCGATAATGTCCACGTATGGTTTTGTAGATTCGGACACCACTACAAATGTCTGTCCACTCTAAATAGTGCCCTATTTAAGATTTCGGAAACAACCTTCGTCATTATTACGAGAAAGTTTCGATTATTTTGAGAAACTAGTCATTACAAGAAGGTTTCTCATTATTATGACTTGCAGAATTATTTGAGATGGAGAATCCAGCCCTGTTTCATTAAATAGAAATCAAACAAACAGCTTTCAGCACCCTGGACAGCAGCGGTCGCAGTCTCCACTTAGCCTAGGCTACTATTTATTTAAGCAAAGCACGTGTGACGACGATTTATTTTTCTGTTACATACATATACTTGTGTATAAGATGGTCTATTCACACCACCAGGTGGCATAAAATATAGGCTACAACAACTACCCATTGCCGTGCAATCCTGCTTTCAATCGCTCTATTAATGTAATTCGTATCTTATTTGTTAGAAATACTAAAAACGTTAAGGAAAGTTGTAAACGTACAATATACGCAGCAAATGAAGACATCTGCCTTTCACAATCCAATTAGTCAAGGCATCATGTGCGCGTGCGTGGAGTGGATCGTGTAGGCTACCCCCCGCGCGCGGCTCGGTGCGCATCATTGACAGGTTACTCGCGTGCACTTCTCATGCTGTGCACTGAACACCTGTAAGATGTGCATGGAAGCAACAGCTGGGTGGAAATCATGAGGTGCCATTAAGCCCATGCAAATCCTCTGAAATTGAATCATAATGACTAATTGGACAAACGTGTCCAGCTGCTCGTTCAGCATCACTTTATGCGCTGAGGACATTATGGAAAATAATGCAACTGCTGAGGACTTTGAGTACCCGGTCCATCTCTTCCCAGCCCCAATACTGACTGGCATTACAGTGACGTGCTCTTTCCTGTTCCTCGTCGGAATTGCTGGGAACCTGTTGACTATTTCGGTGGTCACTAAATACAAAGACATGCGAACCACCACTAACCTTTACCTCTGCAGTATGGCACTTTCAGACCTGCTCATCTTCCTCCTGCATGCCCCTCGACCTGTACCGGGTCTGGCGGTATCGGCCGTGGAACTTTGGCGACGAGCTGTGCAAACTCTTCCAGTTTGTGAGTGAAAGCTGCACGTACTCCACCATCCTCAACATCACCGCGCTGAGCGTGGAAAGATACTTCGCTATCTGCTTTCCCTTCAGGGCAAAAGTCATTGTCACGCGGGGTCGTGTTAAAGTGGTAATTTTACTCCTCTGGACTGTGGCTCTGTGCAGCGCGGGACCTATATTCATTCTGGTTGGGGTCGAGCACGAGAACGGCACCAACTCCTGGGAAACCAACGAGCGTAAAGCGACCGAATATGCCATCCGGTCCGGACTGCTTACTATGATGGTTTGGGTCTCCAGTGTGTTTTTCTTCCTCCCGGTCCTCTGTTTGACCGTGCTATACAGCCTCATTGGCAGAAGGCTGTGGAGAAGAAAGGAGAATCCAGTCGGGCCCATTTCTAGTCGAGATAAGAACAATAAACAAACGGTCAAAATGCTAGGTGAGCTCAACGATTCCCTGAAAAGTCTGACAAACACTTTGTGTAATATATTATGTTTGAATATCATAGGCTAATAGCCCATTATATTAGGCTATATGTTGCGTGGGTTTCATTCAGAAATAACAATCATTTAATTGAATCATTATTTATTTACATCTAACAAAACAGACGTTAATTAAATGCTAGGTCCATAAAGCAATAAGCCACGAGAGGTGATTTTACATTTTATTTTGTAAAAAAATAAATAAAAAAATAGCCTTGTGTTTTATATAAAAAATATTTGTAAAAAATATATAAAAAAATAAAATTATTTTGACATGACCGTTTACATGAATTATTCATCAGAATCAGAATATAGGTTTTGCTAATTTTGTGCACGACTGCAAAGATAGGCTACGCAGCAAAAAAAAAAAAAAAAAAAAAAGCGTAGGCTAATCAGACATGGGGACTATCTGTCCCATAATTCCCCATTTTGAAGGTCTAAAATTCTTTATTTTCTGCCATACAATTAATAATTTTTAAACTATTGGATATTCTACACTGTAAAAAATATTGTTGATTGAACTTAAAAAAATAAGTAGGCCTAACCTGGTTGCCTTAAAATTTTAAGTTGATTGAAATGGAAAAAGTGAGTTAATACAATGACGGAGATCTGATTTAATCAGCATAACAAGTTATCTGAACTAAATAAATGAGTTGTGATAACAAATCTTGAAAATTTTTTTTTACAGTGTATATTATCACTTTATGGACCATTTACTTAAGCCTCCATTTAAAACGTCTAACTTGTTTATTATAATTTATTTAGGAATCAAAGTATTTTAATGAACACATTCAGTGACTAGAAGAAGCTTGAACAAATTACTCTTTGTCCGATTCTAAATAAAAAATATCCACCCCGCAAGTCACTCGGATTTGATTTTCTTTGAGTGAATCAAAAACATAAGCTACATCGACAAGTGTAGTTTCGAAACCCTAAACGAATGCTCTAAGTTCTTTGAGTTGGTTTCTTTCAGCGAACTCGTTCATTTCGGATCGGTTAGTGATTCGAACTCGTGAGTAGCCTAACTTCCAACTTCGAAATTAATTACTAAACATGTTGAAACATTATTTTTTAAATATCGTATTAAACATGTATTTCTTATTTTTATAATGGTACGTAAAACCATTCAATTCATTCTCTCTCCCTTTATCAGCTGTGGTGGTTCTTGCGTTTGTTCTCTGCTGGCTGCCGTTCCACGTGGGTCGCTATCTCTTCTCCAAGTCATCTGAGGCAAATTCTCCCATCATCTTCCAAATCAGCGAATACTGCAACCTGGTCTCATTTGTGCTGTTTTACCTCAGTGCTGCGATCAACCCAATCCTCTACAACATCATGTCGAAGAAGTACAGGAGCGCGGCGTGCAAACTGTTCGGAGTGAGGCGTGCTCCCGGACGATCAGTGCAGAGCATCGTGAACGCGGAGAGTTTTTCGGTGTGTAATGAATACAGCTGGAGCACGTGACATAGGAAAAGTCGTCTTGAAACGTGCACTTTTCAACACAGACTGAAAAAGACTATAAACACACTGAATGAGAATGAAAAGGACAGTCAACATTAACCTCATTTTGGTGAATTTGGGATTATGCATTTAATTTCAATCATCCACTGAGTCATCTGATATTATAAAAGCCATCGCATATTTTCAATTTAATCTGTATATAGTAGTAAACAAATGATCGAACTGCTGAACCCTGATCACCTATATTAAAGGGATTGTTCACCAAAAAATTACGCCTCTTAACTTTCGTTCATCTTCGGAACACAAATGAAGAACTTCTTTATGAATAAATCGAAGTTGTTCTCATGCTTGAAGCATGAGAACAAACCTTTTGGAAGCTCAAATGTGCTGCGTAACAAGAATGAACCTCATTGGTTCTTGCAGAAGCTCAAACGTGCTGCGTAACACAAGAATGAACCATAGGTTCTTCAGATTTCATTAAGAAATCTTCTTCTGAGTTGCCGAAGACGAATGAAAGTTTTGTGTGATTGGAAAGACATGAGGGTGAGTAATTAATGACATAATTCATTTTTAATTATTCTAATGCTGACTGATTATTTTTTTAAATAATTAAAAGCATACAATTAGTTTTTGTATTTTATTTTTTTGATGGTTGCATTTTTAACACATACACCAAATATTAGAGCATTTTATGATAATGTTTATGCACATGTATTTCCATCATCAGCAGACACCAGCAGAGTGACGATTCCCTTTACTCTGGTATTCATGCAAACTGTACATATGCACACTACCCAAAATGCCTTAAACTGACTGTGTGAAGTACTGGATGACAGAGCACTGTAGATGTAAGCACTCTAACATTGTACCCTATGTGGGAGAGATACAATGGTGCTGACTGATAACATCCCATGCCATTTAAAGCCCATCAAGCTTATGCCATTGGATCATAGTACATGCATAGCAGCCATAAAAAGTGCACTTATTGCAGGTTTGTGAACAATGTGTTTTGTAAGCTTTGTGTTTGAATTCAGTATGTTACTTATTGCCAATGACATTCTTTCTTGAGATTCCTGTAAAACACAAGAATCTTTCCTTAGCCTAAAGAAAATATTTATTAAAGATATTTGATATGTTGTCTATATGCCTAAATTCACACTGTGGTGGATTTTCTGGCTGGCGTTATTGTGTAATATACACATACATACAATTTTTTTAAATTAAAATGAATTTTTTGTTATCGACTACACAGCTTGTCCTGTGTTTGCTCTTGGAAATGCAAAAAAAAAAGGATAACAAGTCTTGACTCCCCAGCACAGAAAATCCACTGAAAATGTTGTGTCCTTCTGTAAAGGTAAAATGTAAATCAAAATGAAATAAAAAATATAAAACCTAATATAATTGATGGTCATAATGAAATGCAAACACCTCAAATTGTTTCAGAAATTTTAAAAAATTTATTGTGTATAAATATATTACATATATGCTACAGATACATAATCATCTTAAATACAAAGGGTAGTAATTTTCAATATCTATACATTTAAATCTGATACTGTACTTTTTTTCTTTTTTCCATTTTTTTAAAATATGTCTATGATTATAATTTACATCAATAATTATGACAGTTAAACTTACAAAAAAAATGGTAATATGGAATGATTTTCATGAAACAATATGCAAGCATGGAAAACTATGTCTAGGCCACTTATTACCTGATATCCAGCTAAAAAAAAAATTAAAGAAAAAGTATTTGTTTTCCACTTAAAAAGATTCTGGGTCTAAAGTACTTAAAAAAGTGTTCTTCAAGCGTTTCCACTTCAAGTTTTCTAGTGTCAAGTCATTTCACCTTTTTTAAATCAGAAAACAATGGAATGTTAGTCTAAAAATAAGTTCAGCAATACATATATACGAATGAGGAGTAGTTAAAAGTAGTAAAAATAAAAATGCCAAGATTTGGCGGTTGTGCAGATGAAATCACAAGGTCGATCAGATAATCAACCTCTTCAGAACCAAAGCAAAAACAGAATAACAAACAATACAAATATATCTGAAATAAGACAGGTTAATGATGTTAAAATGCTGTGGTATATTTGGAAAAATAATAAAGATTTGTCATAAAAAAGACATGCTACATGAGGAAAATATTGAATATGACATTTCTGATTCTTGTAATAAATAAATGAAGATTGCACTGTGATTTGCATTATAAAGTAAAAGTATATAGCATAAATAAATCCAACCAAACTGTTGTGTATATCATTTCTCTCACCAACTTTGGTTACGGGCTGATTGAGCTAGTAAACATGATCATGTACTGTATGTGACCAGGGTAAAGGGTTAATGGAATACTGTAAGCAGCAGATCTGAAATGATTTATCATGAAAGATTGGAATTGTGGATTTAAAGGCACAGGTTCACATCATATAAAGTCCCTGAGGTACAAACACTCCAGACTTCACAACACTGTACATTGATTGATTGCAAAGACTGTCATTTGACTCTCTTTGGACTGACAGTTGCTGGTGGTTTTTTTTTCGAATTTTTTCCTTTTTTTTGTACAGAAGGCCCAAGGACACCTCTCTCTCTTTTTTTAAGACAAACATCAGTAATAAAGCTTTTAAGAAGCTTTAGACAGACTTTCCAGGGGCACAGATAAGAGAAAGAATATTGGTGTTGTTTATCTGTCTAGACATTGAATCAAAGATAATCAAAACTGACCATTAAAAAAACAAAACATCCTCAAACTCCATTCTTGCATAACTTGAGATCCGAAAGGCCACTTTTTACTTTAGTGTTAAAAATCTCCTAAATACTAAATATAAAATGTATAAAATATGCTACAGCATCTTAAACTAAAACAAAAAAACAGGCACAGATGCCGAAACAGTACATTTCATCATTACTGATTTCTTAAAGCTGTAACTCACCTTATAGAAAAACTGTAAAAAACCTGTAATAAAAAATAATGTGAAATCTGCTCAGGTGGTCATTCTTAAAACTGTAAAAAGTGTACTTGCACGACTCAAGTCTAAATCAGAAGCTGAAGCAGGAAGGCCATGAAGACTTAGAGAGTGGCCACCCCAAATACTATGAGGCCGGCGAACTGTTCATCTGTGAAGGTTTTTCCCATGGGCACCCTGGGGACGTCCGCTTCCACAGCCAGTGTGGCGCCAGACCGCCGCAGGTTGAACGTGAGCAGACGGGCTCAAGGACCCGAACAGCTCCTGATTGGTGTCTGCGCAGCGCCTGCATGCAAACACTCGCGCCCGGTAGTCTGTGTTCCACTGTAGGCCGAAGAGCTGGAAGGACGTCTCGTCTCCCTTATACACCTAAGAGACAGAAGGAAAGTGATGAATTAGATCAGATCAAGTTCATCCTTAATCACGGTGCATGCTTTTGGATACTTAAAAGGAATTATTATTATTATTTATTAATAAAATACTTCTTAGATATTATATAGGGTGAATTTTATATATATATATATATTTTTGTATGTAAATATTCAAATTTAATAAATACAATAACACAAATGAGATATATATATATATATATATATATATATATATATATATATATATATACACACACACATCAATTGAAGGCATATAATAAAATATAATGTATAAAAATAAATGTTTTACAATATAAATGCAAACTTATAACATCCCTAACTATAAAAAATAATATAATTATACAAGGTGATAACATTTTTATTATACACTATTTTTTTACATAAATACTACTACTAAATAATTGTTAATTATACAAGGTTGCTGAATGAATAAAAAATGTAAATGACTAAATAAAAAATATATTTATATTAGTATAAACATAAATATGTATGTATATACATATAGATCTATAAATAATATACATTTTTAATCAGGGCTGTCAAACGATTAATCGCGATTAATCGCATCCAAAATAAAAGTTTGTTTACATAGTATATGTGGGTGCACTGTGTTTAATTAATATATATACATATATATATATATTTATGTATATATTTATGTATATATTTATATATATATATATATATATATATATATATATATAAATACACACACATGCTTGTATATATTTAGGAATATTTTCATGTACATACTGTATATAGATTTTTATACAATTTATATTATATATAAATATTTTATATATACATAATATTCTTTTCTTAAATATACATGCATGTGTGTGTATTTATAAATGTACAAAATAATTATACACAGTGCACCCACATGTATTATGTAAACACAAACATGTTATTTTGGATGCGATTAATCAATTACGTTTGACAGCCCTGAATCTTAAACGCCATCTCTTATTATATATATATAAAAAAAATAAGGTTACACTATTTAAGGTGTCATTATACATTTAAGTACCGAGTAATATTAAATAACTTCATGTACTTACTATAGGTTTGGATTTGGTTGTGTTAGTTGCATGCAATTATGCAAAATTACTGTTATTACTATAGTAACTTCATGTAACCGATGTTACAAGGACACTGTAAAATAAAATGTTACCAAAAATAATTTAACAAAGATCATTGTTTTAGGCAGCTACAGCAAATGAAGTAAAAGAACAAACCAGGAATGAATCAGCGAGATTTTAGATTCACTGGTCATCAGAAATAGGAAAGCCAGATGATCTTTTCACTCTGTCTCTGACCCACATAAATCATCAAAGCTCGCTAATAAAAGAGTTTGGTCTCCTCAAAGGGAATCTCAACAAGCCACTGAAATTCTTTTATCTGAAGTGCGAGACACACTTCCATGATCAATATCATACAAGAATAAGATGTACATCTCTTCATAAAACACTGATGATTACACTAGTTACATAAATGCTATACAAGTGTTTGCCTTCCTCTGTGGTGTACTAAAAAACACACACATTTAAGCACACGAGAAATGAACCAAGTGAAAGACAAAAAGAAAAAAAATCATGCACCTTTTGCAAGGATGTTTATATAACAGGACATTCTGCACTAATGACCCCTACAATATGCTTAATAGTCTGTATGTGGCACAAGTGCACTACTCAATGGAAGATTCCATTCAATTCACAATGAAAAAAACAAGCAAAACTAATTATTCTACATCTTTTATTGGCAAAACTAAACAAGCAGCAAAAAACAAACACTAAGTAAATGGAAAATAAAAACAGGCCTAGTAAATATTGTTGAAGTCCCGCATTCAGACTTCATTCCACCTGTCAGATGCGGCACTCAGGACCGCAACAAAGGTCTCCATGGAAACAAGAGATGTTAAGCCTCTCAATAAACCCTAGCTCAGTTTAGGCAAGTCTTGATATTATTGCCATGAAAGACACACATAATTAGTCATGTGTATTAAAAATCCCAGTTAATTAAAGGCAATGAAAATATTTACATAATCCTGAATGCTATACGTCTAGCACTAAAAAGGCAGAAAAAAATAATTAAAATCAAACACCTTAGTGGTATTTGCATAAATGGGGCATAATGGAAGCTCAGTCCAATTGTTAATTAAGCTAATATATCGCCAGGGGAGTCCTTTATTAAATTATTTTGTTAGCAAGGCATTAGTGAGGATGAATTTAGTAAGGGTGAATCACAAGAAATGTCAAGAGCCCAGTTGATCAAGGAAAATGTAAGGATCAGGTAATCCATATTACATTTGTGCCAGTTTTTCAAAGCAAAACTGGATTGGAAATAGAACAAACAAACAAACAAACAAATCCTTTAAAAGTGAGACCCCGACGGAGACACTAAAGTATGGAAGCTTGTTTCCACCACGGAATAAAACAATTTAATTGCGACTTAATCTCTCACAATTAAGACATTAGAATTGTAATTTTTGGGTGAACTATCCCTTTAATTTCAACAATATTATTGATTTAACTGCACTGAAAAAAAAAACAACAAAGCGCATTATAAATAAAGGTGACTTGACGTTACAGTAATTAGAATTTGGTAGGAAAATGGCCTTTAAAACAATGTCTCACCTTTGTGAGATTCAACCACATTTATTCATGAAAGACGCATCCTCTAGAAGAGGAGAGAACAGAAAATGTGAAGGAGGAGGAATAAAAATTATCATTTTAATTAATAAATCCAGACAATTTCAAATGTTGAGAACTTGTGATTTTCCATTCGATTTATCGCACCATGGAAGTGGCGTAGCAAAAATCAATTCCCAACAAAAGCGATTGTACACTTTGATGGACCCAATCGTATGATAACATGTTTCCCTCTCTCTGCGTGCCTTTCCGACCCCACAGCACGACTGAATGAATCCTTTGGGACCGTGTGTATGGGAGCACTCAATTTCATTCAAATGTTGATTGTGATGACTGATGAGTTAAAGCGGATAAAATGGAACGGAGAGCAAATGATGCAAATAGCTTGAGCCCTGTTTCCATTTCCTGTTCTAAATGAATTCTCTTCATTGCCAGCTTGTCTCCTGG
>JAQIUQ010007269.1:62500-82500 GCA_030378365.1 Hybognathus amarus
AAAAAACCCCAAAAAAACAAATATACCCTTCTAACAACTTGCATCTACCCAGAATGCACCATTTTGCTGAGCACATCTTGAGCCAGACATAAGTGGAGTCCATTTGTACAGCTAATAACACTAATTCAGGGACCTTCTCCTGGTTCACCAGCAATCTTCTGTATATTACACATGAAATAAGGTCCCTAGTCATCACTAATGCACAAATAAATATATATATATATATATATATATATATATATACACACATATATATATATATATATATATATATATATATATATATATATACACATACACACACACACACACACCACACACACAGTATATTTATATATAAATAAATCTGATGATGCAGTATGCCAGAAAAAGAGGCTCACCTGTACTCGCTGTCCGGCAGCAGGTCCCTGATGATGTGGCAGGTTGCGTTTCCGGTGGTGATGATGTCATCTCCCATTGAGATGCTGTAGGAGGTGATTTCTGCTCCATTACAGTGGGGCTCGTCCCAGGTGAGGGCCAAACAGGTGGAGGGGGAGAAGGACTCACTTTTTGTAGGGGTCGGAAGGGAGGTTCGAGCAGGTAAACTCCGGATACTACATCAGGGACTGCTGCAGGGGTCCGACACGTCACCAGATCACTGTAGGGGCCCGCCCCTGCCTGGTTCACTGCCTATGAACCCAATACAAGAAAAAAAAATTAAAAACGGCACCATGAGATTATTTTTATAAATGAGTTACTGGCGCAAGGGCAGGACAACATGTCACTCACATGAGATTACAATAAATAGCAAAACACAACCATTCAAACAATTCCAGATGGACAAAATCAAGTTCCGCCCAACATTTATTCTTGTTCGAGAAGCCGTTTCACTTTGATATCACAAATTAGGCAGGAAAAGACTATCACATCGGTTTCATGCTGACTTTAAACTAAAAAAAATAATATCTTATGACCCATTTTTACAATCACACATTTGGTTTTGTCAAAATATTTGCAAGGACACAGAGTATTTTCGAGAGTACAATGAGAAATGAAGTCTCTTCATTATTGTGCTGATAGATTGTTTTGCATCCACTAAATGACAAACATGACTCAGAGCCAATTAAATGTGAAGAGGAGCACTGAAAGGTCAGAACATTTCCAGATATAGCAGCTCCAATCTAACATTTGAACTCTACTGCTTATATATTGTTTAATTTGCAGGTTTATTTTTGGTGAATTAAAACCATTTTTCACAGAGACAATGTTAATTAATAGTTTTATATTAAATATACATTATATTTGTCTCAAATCATCGTAAATGACTTCACCCTGTGCTGCAATGTACATTTAGTTTTACATTCATTTACAGAAATCAGCTTCTTGAATGAAAATTGCTGACATTATCGCCTAGTTTGTTTCTCGTTATGTCCAAACCACACCTATGAATATTAATATTAATTTAAAATTTAAATTCAGTTTGATGTTTTTAATCTAACGATAGCTATTTGTTGATATGCTCCCATACACAGATGAGAACCTCGTATATTCTAGATAATTAATGACACATTATTGTTTCAATCAACAAATAACCATTTAAACATTAACTCAATCTCTCTTTTCTAAAACAACTTTTCAATCTCTCTTGCTTTGAGATCCTTTATATATTGACCAGCAGATCTCATGACACATTATATAATGAAAGCTGATTGGCCTTAAAGGTTATCTCTGTATCTCTGACTGTAACTGATATGCATAAGGAGGTCATTTTCATTTAGACACCTTATGCCTTTAATGGTCTTTTTGAATATATGAAAGAGTTCAGATGCAAAAGCCTCTAAATGCCATTTGAAATTTTCTTCTAAAATGACCATTTTTATATTGCTTGTATATTTAAGTTCAGTAATTTCACTTAAATGACAATTAATAGGTAATCTTCATTGCCATTTAAGTGAAATTACTGAACTTAAATATACAAGCTTGATAAAAATTATCATTTTAGAAGAAAATTTCAAAATGGCACTTAGAGGCTTTTGCATCTGAACTTTTCATTTATTCTCATTGGTTTGTTAAATGGAGTCTTTATTGCGGTCATCCTCTTCTAATCCTGCAGTAAATAAAATGTGCCTTGACTACCAAGCATGATAGAAATTTTATATACTAGTCCAAAGTGCCCATGCACTTAATTTCTTAATTAGAAAATTAAGTACTAGTCCAAAGTGCCCGTGCATTTAACATTAATTTCTTTTCTACTGATGAAAGAAAGACATGGACATCTTGGATGACATGGGGGTGAGTAAATTATCAACAAAAGTTTTTTTTAAAGTGAACTACTCCTTTAAAAAACAAACAATAAATAAAAATAAAGCAATTACAAATAAATCCACTTTCCTTTTGGCTTTTACATTAATGTTTGAGCGCATGTGTCCTGGTCCTAACAGATCATGATCTACCTGTAGCCTGCAGCAGTAGTCCGTTGATGCTTCCAGGTTGGAGATTTGAAAATAGGTTTCCGATCCACTGTAAACCATTTCAAGAGAGTCCAAATCACGTCCCCAGTCCAGCCGGTATTCAGAAATGTCTATCCCAGAGCTCTCGTTGTTCTGGGGATTGAGATCAGAGCAAGCGTTACACTCCAGGAAACGAGAGCACATTCCCAGCAGTGTGCGACTAATTACCTGCTTGACACGGTTTCATCAGGACAAACACAAGAGCGATAATGCATCATATGCACCCATAATAAATGAAACAACCTCTTAAGACAGCAAACAGAATGCAAATAACTTAAAGCTTTGTCATTCAGGAGACATCAAGGATTAAAACCACATTCATTTTCATTGTGAACGACGCATTAAAGGCCCTTTGTCATGAAAAAGTGTCTGAGAAGAAGTGATAGAAGTGAAGAAAACATTTTGCAAGGACACAATCTGCCAACTTCTCTGGCAAGAATCAATCTTACAACACTTTCTGGGTGATCAATGATGGTATTATGATGAACTTTAGAGTTTCTGTACCAGTAGAGCACATATTCTGGTAATTCAAAACAATTTTTCTTTGTACAAGTCCCAAAGCCAACGATGGCTTCTGGAAATTGATTTCTTCCTCAATGCAGCAGAAAATCATTCCAGTAATTTTATCATATGACAGTACGATTCATCATTTACTGTATTGTATACAGAGTGAACGGCTCTTCAGACTCACCTCCCAGGTCACATCAGCACAAGTGTGTGATGTCACATTAATGGCAGGAGGACTACACTGTCCTGGGGGGCCAGCGGCAGTGCTTATTTCCACAGATTCAGAGTAAGGACCATACTGGAAAAAGGAGAGAGTGAAAGTGGATGAGATTTAGAGCGTTTTAGCCATCTCCAAGGTAATGAATGGCCTGGAGGGAAATCTGTTATTTCTGTGGCAGGTAAACCCAAAGCGTTATACTCTGGTGACTAAATTAGCTTTCTTAATATCTTTGCCAGGCAGACAGGAGATATTTTTATTGCCCTGAGGTGATGTGGAAGGTTTATTATAAAACAAGGATTTCAAGTAAGAGAGGAAAACAGCTGGAGATCTGAATTGGACAAAATTATAGCTGTTTGAGATACAATTTGTCCTGACTCATTGCTTATGAAAGAGAATAAAAGATAAAATACTTGACTAAAAATATATACTATACATCAGACAGACAAATAATCCAGCAAAAATTATTTCATAAGGGCCATGGACTTGTTATTTTGCTTAAAAAAATAAAATAAATAAATAAATATTTGTCTTTGTGTTATTTTAGTATTTTTTATAAACTATTAAAGTATTTATTAACATTTGTAATCTACGGTGGCGTATTGCATTCACTTGAAGAAAAAAAATCTACTCTGTTTTTCTGAATTAACGAGTTTAAGTTTTCATGAGAAAAATTTTTTTGCTCTGTTTTTCTGAATTAACGAGTTAATTTTTCATGAGAAAAACATTTTTTGCTCTGTTTTTCTGAATTAATCGAGTTAATTTTTCATGAGAAAAAATTTTTTGCTCTGTTTTTCTGAATTAACAAGTTAATTTTTCATGAGAAAAATTTTTTTTTTAAAAAAATTTTTTTTACTCATTAATTCAGAAAAACAGAAGCAAAAAAAATTTCTCATGAAAAATTAAGTCGTTTAATTCAGAAAAACAGAGCAAAAACATTTTTTCTCATGAAAAATTAAGTCGTTAATTCAGAAAAACAGAGCAAAAACTTTTTTCTCATGAAAAATTAAGTCGTTAATTCAGAAAAACAGAGAAAAAACTTTTTTTCTAATGAAAAATTAAGTCATTAATTCAGAAAAACAGAGCAAAAACTTTTTTTCTCATGAAAAATTAACTCATTAATTCAGAAAAACAGAGCAAAAAAATGTTTTCTCATGAAAAATTAACTTGTTAATTCAGAAAAACAGAGTAGATTTTTTTTTCTTCAAGTGAATGCAACACGCCACCGTAGGAATCAGCTTGTATTTTTATATTTTTCATTTTAAATTTTAGTTTAGATTTGAGTAATTTTGTCATGTGTTTTTGTGTACAGGGTGACTCACCCCAACACTGTTGGCAGCACGAACTTGGAACCTGTAGGTAGTGCCAGGGAGCAAATTACCCACAGTGCACTCTGTTTTAGATCCACGGTACACCTCCGCCGGCTCTGAAGCTTCCTCTATTGCACACATCTCCAAGCTAAACTCCACATCTTCACTCTCTTCACCACACACAGGACCATCTGGAAAAATGAAGTTTGGATGGACAGTGACAGAACAATAAGAAATCATTTAAAAGTGCAAAAGTCAAATCCTAATCCATCACTCCAGTCCAATATACATGATCACAACGTTAGGACTGTTTCACACATTCTACTGTAAGTGGCACATATTAACAGGTTATAGAAAAATAACTGAGCTTATTTAGAAGCCTCATAATAACAATTCATTAAAAAATAAATTAAAAAAATTGTGACTTGGGAGGATAATTATTGAAAATGTATAATGCAAAACATAACAATAATTAATTATTGTTCAAAAAAATTGTGAAGGAGTTGACCAGGCATCTTATGAATATTATTATCATGAATACCTCATAGAACTGCATATGGCAAAAAATAAAATACTTGAATGCCGCATTTTAATAATTAAAAAGAATTGTGACCTGGGAGGTGTTGACAAGAAAAATGTTATGAATAATTAAAATGAATAATTGATAAAAGCCTATAATTACATAAATAAATAAATAAATAAATAAATAAATTTATATAAATAAAAAAATAAAAATAAATATATATAAATATTTTTTTATGAATAATCGCAATGATAATAATAAAAAAAATTGTGACCTGGGAGGTGTTGACAAGAAAATTTTTATGAATAATTAAAATGAATAATTGATAAAAGCCTATAATTACTATAAGCCTATAATTATATATATATATATAAATATATATATTATATATATATATATATATATATATATATATATATATATATATATTTATTTTTTTAATGAATAATTTCGGAATGATAATAATAACAATTACTATTATTATTATTATTATTTTTAAAAATGTTTTGCAGTGTTTTGTTTCAACTAGTTAAAAACTGGCTTGATACAAGTTACACAGGCAGACTAAAGATAATTATTGCAATGTAAATGATTTACTTTTTCCTCATGTAAATGACAAATCAAATGTGTAATAATTCACACACCTAATAACATTTGTATTTCCATTATTATGAGAAACATTCAATGTTGAAACCCCTCAATTATTTCCTGTATAGAGACTAAAACACTTTTGGTGTGAAACCACAATGCAATCCTACAGTCGTTACGCTCACGTCCCCTTGACACATGACTTGATGATCTCAGAAATCATCCAATTACATACAACCAGCCTCTCAAAACCAAAACAAGATCTCAGTTCCCTCTGCAACTAACTGGCTACAGGAAGGAGCCGATCAATCGCAGTGATGGAGAACATGCAGGAAAGGTCACGCCTCATGTCCGAGCTCTAAGAGTCAGCATGGATGCCTGCAATCAGCACTGCCATTTCAGTTATTTATAGATGGTTTTCAGCCTCTTAAATGAGCCCACCTTCACTCAAAAACAGTGAGTCAGGGGTATTATCGCTAACAAACAACTGCATTATACCTCTAGCTCTCTCAAACACACACGCATGACTGAAAACACAGACCCACACTAAATAGGGTTATGCAATGTGTGAACAACACAAAAAGTAGATACAAAGCTCTGTTGCTCTAAGTGCATTCTGGGTAATTTGGACTTCTACAACTAAAAACACACTGTATATTTCACCATTTGACCTGGCAACAAACATAATTCGTCTAAAAGCACAAAAGTGTCAATTTAACTTGTTTTTAACTTCAATTACTTTTTTCCAATGGATCAAGACTCTTTCCAAATGGATCAATGTGTTGAACGGGGATAACTATTTTTAGATAATCTGTTTATTTCATTCTAGAAGAGGAAAAGAAAAGAATAATGGATATCAAAGAAAGAAATAAGAGCCTCACCCCACTGCAAAGTCAGCTCCTTGTGTTTGACATCACCCACGATCCTTGGAGGTCGACAGCGGCCAGGGGGCGGGATATGAGTGTACACCGTCAACTCGTCTGAGCACTGTACGACCAAAACAACGAGTCAATATGCAACACAAGGAGTACAATGAGATCTTATGAATCAGCCAGGAAAATCAGTAAATGCACTTTGGTTGTCATACCTGGCTTTGTCCGCCCACATCAACACAGCTGAGTCTCAGGGAGTAGCTTGTTGCTGGTTTTACATCCTCACACAGATGTTTCCTCTCTGGTCCTCTATAACGAGTCACCCACTGCCTCTCTGCGGAACAAACACAGATTCAGACATATCTATCTCAGTGGACCAGTCCAATATATATATTACAGGCATATTTCACATCAAAATCAAAATGATATTATTGAAATAAAATGACTTTTCAAAAGTCTGGAGTCACTAAGAATGTTTTTAACAAGCATGAATTAAATGGATCAAATAATTAAATTGAAAATAAGGCATTAACATTGTTACAAAAAAAAAAAGAAATTATTTTTTTTACATATTAATAAAATAAATCCTAAAAAAAATGGATCACAGTTTCTACAAAATATTGAACAGCACAACTCTTTTCAATAATAAGAAAATGTTTCTTGAGCATCAAATCAGCATGTTAGAAAGATTTAAGAAGGATCATTTGACACTGTACTGGAGAAATGATGCTAAAAATTCGACTTTGCATCACAGGAATAATTTAATTTAAAATATTATATATATATATATATATATATATATATATATATATATATATATATATATATATATATATATATATATATATGTATTAAATATTTTAAATTAAATTATTATATAAATATATATATAATTAATAATAATAATAATAATATATATAATTAATTATATATATATATATATATATATATATATATATATATATATATATATATATATATATATATGTAAAAAGCACATTTACCACCTCAATTCGAATTACAATAAAGAAAATAGAATCTAAAAAAATAATGTGAAAGAATAATATATTCTTTAAATCGTAAAAACAATAATTGATTTTAGTTTTAATTCTGTTTTAATTTAACATCAGTTTTTAACATCAGTTTTAATTCTGAATACATTTAAATTTAAAATATTTTTCAAATTAAAAATATTTTAAATTAAAAATATTTTAAATGTAAAATATTTTAAATTAAAAATATTTTAAATTTCAAATATTTTAAATTTAAAATACTCTGTACAAATTCACTAGTGTTAACAAATAAAATGTTTTTTCATTTTTGGGGATAATGTGACGTGGACATGTCACTTGTCAGATGCACACGTTTGCAATCAGAAATACCTTCAGAATTCCCTTCTGATATCTCCAGGACGTAAGTCAAGTTTCCCGATCCACCATCATCTTGTGGAGGTTCTGATTTAATTATATAAAACGGTGAAGGTTAGAATGTAATGATAAAAGGACAATAAAAAAAAAGCTTGTG
The DNA here is from genome assembly GCA_030378365.1 of Hybognathus amarus. Lineage (NCBI taxonomy): Eukaryota > Metazoa > Chordata > Actinopteri > Cypriniformes > Leuciscidae > Hybognathus > Hybognathus amarus. The sequence goes on from JAQIUQ010007269.1 coordinate 70,531, forward strand.
AGAAACATAAAATGATTGTTTTCCTGACCCCATGTCACACAGAAGCTGTGATATGTGACTGCGTTTACTGCAGGATTCACAGGGGGTCCGGGTCTGTCTGGGGTGGTCTTACACACAAGCAAAGAGCTCGGTGCACTGCGCCACTCACCGCTGCATGTGATGAGCTGTAGAGGACACAGTAAACAAGATCACACAAGGGGAAGCATGCTACCATACATACATGTACAGATCTACACACTACCATTCAAAAGTTTGGGATCAGAAACATGTGAATATAATGAACACTTTTAAGGATGCATTCAATTGCTCAAAAGTGACTGGAAAGACATTTATAATGTTACAAAATAACCCTATTTCAAATAAATGCTTTAAAATTTCTATTTGTATCTAAATGTACCAGCATTTCTAGAAAAAAAATATAAGTAGCACAGCTGTTTTCAACATTGAAAAAAAAATTATTGAGCAGCAAATCAGCATATTAGAATGATTTCTGAAGGATCATGTGACACTGAAGACTGGAGTGTTTATGCTGAAAAATCAGCTTTGCCATAACAGGAATAAATTACGTTTAAAAATGTATTAAATAGAAAAAAAAAGTATATAAATTGCAGCCAAATGTATTAATTACTGATTAAAAATGCAGAAGATCTATCTTTTTATACTGTATTCAGGCTACTAATATGTCAATCCAAACATCTGAGAGGTCTGAGGGACGACATCACTGAAACGCAGACAAGCAAGGTGACGTTTGAGGTTAAGGACACTTGTTTTGTGTACCAGACAACACCATTTTTGTGTCCCAATCTCCTACAGCATCGCAGGGAGCAGCATTTAAAATCTTGCCTGAAGTACCTTTCTCCCCTGATAATAACGCAGTGTTCTCTGCCTTCTCAGAGATTAGAGTAAAAGCCTTTTACACGCAACACCACAGGAAATCAATTCACCTTCCCCTAACAACAGCTGCTAGATCTGAGAAACCGCTCCAGGTTAGCGGACAGACTAAAGTTCATTAGATTATCGCTGAATCGGCTGATTAGTGAAGGAGGAAATGAAGCAAAAGTGCTTGAGGAACGTGTGATTTTCTAGAACCCTAAACACCTCTATGGATGGTTTGTTTACATGCATATGGTTGTGTATGTGAACAAAAGAAATCATGAAATAAATGTAATGTTTTCTGTGCTGGAAAACCTGTCACTCACCCTGAATTTGTACTGCGTGTTCCTTCTTAGGGACTCCAACTTACAGTTCAGCTCCAAACCGCTGTAAACTTCCTGGAAGCTCAGCCCCTGCCAAAAACAATTAATTCATAATTGGAACAATTATTTCCAGCTAGTCCCACCCAAACTAACACCACAATTTGTTTTAATCAAACCAATGCCACTTATTTTTCAATAACTTCCCTTAAATCTGGTAAGTGACACTTCTATAAATCTATAAATCTAAAAGCGGAGTCCTACATTTTTTCTTGATTAATATCCCGTTTCACTGAAATATGTCCAAATACGAAGGTAAAATAGGTGGCAGATGTTGTTGCATGTTTCATGACATTAAACTGGGCTAAATATTTTATAATTAATATTATACAATTATATACAAATCTGTAAATTATATGTAATATAATAATACAATTAAAACTAAATATTAAAGGAGTAGTTCACTTTTAAAAAAACTTTTGCTGATCATTTATTCACTGCCCATGTCATCCAAGATGTCCATGTCTTCCTTTCTTCAGTTGAAAAGAAATTAAAGTTTTTGATGAAAACAATCCAGGATTTTCTTCCATATAATGGACTTCAATGGGAACCAAACGGTTCAAGGTTCAAATGAGAGTTTCAGTGCAGCTTCAAAGGGCTTTAAATGACACCAGACGATGAATAAGGGTCTTATCATGCGAAATGACCGGTCATTTAAAAAATAAATAAAAAAGCTTAAGTTTTATAAGCACAAATGCTCGCCTTGCTCTGTCCTGTGATGAGCGTTCGTGACTCTAAAACTCGTTCATCAAAATGAACAAATCTTTTTGAGGCATGACTCTGAAGGGTCCAAGATAAGACACTTATTCATCGTCTGGTGTCGTTTAAAGCCCTTTGAAGCTGCACTGAAACTCTCATTTGGACCTTGAACCGTTTTGTTCCCATTGAAGTCCATTATATGGTCCTGGAATGTTTTCATCAAAAACCTTAATTTCTTTTCGACTGAAGAAAGAAAGACGTGGACATCTTGGATGACATGGGCGTGAGTAAATTATCAGCAAATGTTTTTTTAAAAGTGAACTACTCCTTTAAAATGTAAAAAAAAAGCCTATTTCCTTACAAATCTGTGGTTTAAATGTATTAAAAATGGCAAGATCCTACAATTACTCAGCATGATAAAACAATTAAGTGCATGAAATTTCGCTCATATATTTGGATGGCGCATCAGTCTGCTGTGTTAAACACAGGCATTAATCATGGATCCAGAAGAGTCGATTTACTCTAACAGTGGGCAAAGGTGACCAGTGGGGAAAAACAGCTTATAAGACTTATATCTGTCTATTAGTGGTCATATTCCCACAAGACTGAGAAAATCTATTTATGGTGAAAATGATGGCAACAGAAAGCCATAATAACGACTGCACTAGGGGGATTATGTAATGCGTATAGTAGGGCTGAGTTCAACACCTTGGTCTCATCCTGCATCTCCAGGGTGTACGTGACCACCTCCTCAGCGCTGCAGCTGTTCGGTCGAGTCCACTCCAGCTTAACCCAGGACGGACCTGCCTTTATCAGCCGTGGAGGCAAGGAAATCTGTGGGAGACTTCCTGTGGTGTAGAAGACGACTTCTGTGCTGAACCCACTGGAAAAGGAAACAAACAGTAAACAGTAATAAATCCCATCTCTTCCCATTCTATAAAGATTATATGACATGTTTGTGTCTCAAAGCGTGCGAGAAGCACAAAGTTATAAATTGTTTAGACTTTTTCCCTGGGAAAACAACACTCACACTGAGGAGAATTTTCTCATTTACCGTGCCATTAAACACAAGGACACCACAGGGCTAAAATTCGATTAACTGCATACAACCAAAAGGACATATGCTGGTGGGTTATATTTATAAAAATTGTTTTACAGTTTGATTTATTGCAAAAAAAATAACATAAAAAAAATAAAAATCATAAATTTCACCTAAACCTTGGAGGTAACCAGAAAAATAAATGACTCAAAAATAAAAACTAAGACAGTATCATGATAAAAAATATTTCTCTATTGCTGATAGATCATTACATTAATTTACCATAGATTTTTTGATAGTACTCCAAGTTACTTTAAAGAACAACAAAATTATCCCAAAAAATATCAAAAACACATGGTATGTATTGCTGGGTATAAAATAATAATAATTATAATAATAATGAAATAAAAACAAAATTAATTACAGGTTAATTTAATTAAAATAAAATATTTCATCTGTCCATGACATACAGACAAATAAACAAACCTGGTGCCAATGTCATTTAGCGCTGCCACTCGAAAAGTGTACCCAACAGCAGGGCACAACCTCATTACTTTGCAGTGTCGCTGGTGTCCGACGTAATATTCGCGGAAAATGCTGTTCTTTTTCCCCTGAAAAAGCAACGGGGATAAAACGATGCAATTAGGAATGACAAAGAGGATGACACGTATAAAAAAAAACTCTTAAAACAAACAGAAAAGAGTGAAAAGACCAGCAGGAGCCATACGATCTGTCAGAACAGAACACTCCTAAAATGAAAAGAACAACAAAAACAAAATTGCTGCTGGAAGCTGTGCTAATTGTCACAACAGGAGCCAGAATATAATTAAAGTTAAAAGGCAGAGGTATTCAGAATGGATTCTGCGGGAGGAAGCCCTGCCAGCCACAGCTGAGTTTTAATGAACTCTTATTGAGCCAGAAAATAAAGTAGACTGAGTCTGTGGCGTTACTCACCCCAATGTCATCTAAGATATTTATGTTTTTTTCTTCAGTGGAAAAGAAATTAGTTTTTTTGAGGAAAACATTTTCTCCACACAATGGACTTTAACGGTAACCAAATTATTTAAGTCCAAAATGCATCAATGCAGCTTCTAAAGGGCTTTGAAGAGCTCCGAAGGGCTCTGCATGATGCCAGCTGAGGAATAGGGTCTCATCTGAGCGAAAAGATCTGTCATTTTCTAAAAAGAAATAAAAATGTATATACTTTTTAACCACAATTGTTCATGTTGTGCTGATCTGCGATGCGATGGGGCATTGCTTCCGCTGCATCCAGCTTGACCTTTCCAAAGTGATTACGTAATGCCGGAATTACAAGACGAACAATTGTGGTTAAAAAGTATACTTTTTTATTATTATTTTTCAAAGCCCTTTGAAACTGCATTGATTTTGACAATTTGGTGACCGTTGAAGTCCAGTTTGTGGAGAAAAATCCTGAAATGTTTTCCTAAAACTCACCGAGTGGTCTGGGTGTTCACTGATTTGCTCACAAAAGTTGCTGCAGAAGATGCTTTCCAACAGTTTTTAACATAGATTTTGTCCAAGTCAAGTCAATGAAGTTGGACAGAAACTACAACCATTGAAACAATCTTAAAACAAAGTGTAAAAATAAGTGTAAAATACCGAACTTGTACTTTAACATCTTTTCCACTGAAGAAAGAAAAACATGAACATTTTGGACTGGCACTGGGGTGAATAAATTTTCAGAAAATTTTCATTTTGAGGTAAACTAATCTTATAAAGCCTTAGTCTCTTCAGGACCAACATCTCATGCCATAGGGATGGGAACAAATTCTATTCTATGTCTGTAAAATTAAGGCAATTAGGCAAATAATGAAGAAATAAGTGAAAGAGAGAGAAATCAACTGAAATGGTTGAGGGGTTAAATTAACCAAATTAATTTAAACAGGTGAAGTGGTACTGTACATACCTCATCCCATTCTAGAACATAATTGGTGATTTTTGAGCCGTTGTCCACAGGTGGCTGCAATAAAAATGAGAAATTACTATATATCATTCAAATGTTTGAGGTTGGTAAGAGTTTAAAACGTTTTTGAAAGAAGTCTTTAACATTATGCACACCAATGATGCATTTATTTGATCTAAATATTATATAATATATATATAATTCTATATTATCAATACAACAAAATAAATCAATATTGATGAGAGGTCATACGTAACGGTGAGGCATTACTTGGCATGAAGCAACACAGAATGATCAATAAATGAAGAGTTCAGATGCAAAAGCCTCTAAGTGCCATTTGAAATTTTCTTCTAAAATGTATCACTATTTAAAGTTCAGTAATTTCACTTAAATGGCAATGAAGATTACCTATTCATTGTCATTTAAGTGAAATTACTGACCTTAAATATACAAGCTTGATAAAAATTGTCATTTTAGAGGAAAATTTCAAATGGCATTTAGAGGCTTTTGCATCTGAACTCTTCAAATACTACTAAATTAATAATTAATAATAATCAGGATCAATAATCAGACTATTCCACCATCAAGTAATAAAGTTCAGGAGCTCATCCATTAAAGTTAATGGTTTGTCGCAACTCAGCACAATAATACAGAACGTACCTTCCACTGTAATGTGAGGGAGCTCTTGGTACGATGGGACAGTCTGGGGGTAGAGGGGTTTCAGGAGGGGCACTCTGTGTAGTGAAGGCCCTCGCATCCGAACTGGGACCCTTGACAGAGTTACACACCGTGCTTACTCTGTAAAACACATGGTGAGAATTTCCAAAAGAGTAGAGTAATTCATCACGTTCAACTAATACTCAGAAAACGGCTGTTGACAATTTAAATGAATCATTTAGTGATAACAATGAATGCATTTAAATGCTGCATCCACTGTTTGTTTTTACATGAAGAACACTTTGTGCCACTCTGCCCTTTAGATCCAGGAAATTCACATTTAAATACAACTCAATTTTTACGCATTCATTATCGTTAATTTACTCTTGTTAATCAGATCATTCATCTCCCTTCAGCACTCAAATGAAATTCAAAGTGCTCGGTTAATGGAGCGTTTCATCTCATTTGTAAGTCGTTCAGTTAAAAGTGTGTGCTAGATTAATAAATGCAAATATGAAACACTATTCTTACCGGATGTGATAGTCTGTGGCTGGTCTGAGGTCAGTTAGGGTATACTGGAGTTCCTCACCACTGAAAAAAGATAGGCTAAGAGTGACAATCTGTGTGTGAGGGTAGATGGATGAAGACTGCAAGATTGTTATGTGACTATACTAATAACTATAAAGAAAAATCACAAAAATTACGATTCTCCCATGATTCTGAATCGAAAACTAAACAAAATCGCATGTTATTTACTAGAGGTTCTGACAATGTTAATTGCTGCAGTCACATAAATAAATGCAATTAATTTAAAGAAGAACTCCGGCGCAAAATGAACCAATTGGTACCTAGTCGACCGTTCTCTGAGATTTGTTTTCATGATAATCGAATGTAAAAAGATTGTTATCTCTAAAATCTGTTTAGTGTATAATGCTAGTATATGGGGGCATATAATAAGTAAAAAGAAATTGCTAGTTAATACCACTAACAAGGCTCAAAATAGCCCAAAATACCCTCAAAATATTGCAAAGTTCTCAATGCTTCGTTTTGCATGTAGTGACCCTCATTATGTTACTGTGTTAGTGTGGGGCTATTTTGAGCCTTGTTAGTGGTATAAACTAGCGATTACTTTTTACTTATTAAATGCCCCCATTACTAGCATTATACGCTAAACAGTTTTTAGAGATAAAACTCTTTACATTCGATTATCATGAAAACAAATCTCGAGAGAATGGTCGACTAGAAACCAATGTTTTATTAGACCAAAGGTTCATTTTGCGCAGAGTTCTCCTTTAAATTAACTGTTGTTTTTTAAATAGGTTTGAATGAATGATTCAATGACTCACACAATGACTTGTTTCATAACTGTATGAATCAGCCTTTAAATGAAATGATAGTGTGTGGTTGTGCAGGTTTAACACCTATGACAGCTGCTTTCTCTGGGTCAGCGAGCAAACAAACATTTGAGTGTTTTAACTTTTTAAAAGTTTGATCGACCGATCCAAATTGTTGTAATTTAGGAATAAGATCATGAGGGTTTGATCTAAAACTGCGTTCTTTAAACGATTAATCGTGCAAATCTAATAAATAAATGTCAAGAGTGAAGTGCAGTACACACGATGTTAAAAAAGCGCCTTACCTGTACACAACCTTGTATTTCCCTTCACGGCCCTTGTCCTTGAGCTGGAGCTCGTAACTACAAGAAGGGACCCGTCCAGATGATCCCGATACGAAAACAGAAGTCCACGACACAAGTGCGGAGTGGGACTGTACATTAGACACCTGAGGAGACACATTCAAGTTTCATTATAATTTTCAATATATTCGTTAAACTTACAACAACAACAAAAATAAAATAAATTGAGTCACCATTATGGTGATCGGTGTTTGTTTTAGGTTTGTTTTAAAATTACGTTTTTCTCCTTCAGTGATTATGCTTGTTAACATCAGGTGTCTTCAATTTTGGCAATATAAAATAAATAGTTCTTAATTAATCTTTGAAGTCTGTCTGTTCGTTAGATGTTGTTATTTTTTTATGTAAACTTTTAAAGAATAATTTATTACTCAATTCTAATTTGTTAAATTGAATTAATAATATTGCTTGTAATCTGTTGCCACAATTCTATTGATTAGATAAAGCATATTCACTTTTACAGTGTAGAATCAGGTTGATACTTTGAATTATTGTCTTCACAAGCAAACATTCTCTAGTGGACTCACTATAGAGACACACTGCTGTCAGTTGTTTACTTCAGGCTGTTTTTTTTTTTTTTCTCCCAGTGTTTTTGCAGGGGTCAAATTGACCTTGAAATAATACATTTACACAGAATTAAAGTTTTTAGGACCCTGAGTCATTTTTGCAAATTCTTTTTAAATACCTGCTCCCAATGTGGATATATATACAAGTCACTTTGCTTCAAGATCAAACAAGTGTGGTTAATTACATCTATAAATAGGTTTCACTAACATATAAAAAACAAGTCCAAATGCTTTCTGATCTTTATTTTGAACAGAATTTTTTTGGTGTTTCATTATATAAAACAGAACCCCCCCCCCACACACACACATATTACCGTCACATTTTGAAGCTTGAATGCACATTTAATGGTGCTTCTACAGGCAGAAAGTGATGAAGATTATGAAATGAGGTAGCAGAGAGGTGAACCATTAAGTAATTCATTAACTGCTGCTGCCCCCTTGTGAACGTAAACAGAAGTGCTTCACTCTGACCACCTCTATACAATTACAATCCTTACATGTCAAGCGTTATTATGTTGTTGTGCAGGTAGCAAATGTGTTCTTAATGATTGCCAAGTCAAAAAAAAACCACCTTTTGACAATCTGATCCCAGGTTATTACTTATAAACCAGTTTTTATAAACATAATTTCGAGGGCTTGGAGCCAGAGGGGCGTAAGTGGCATTTTGGGCGAATATGAGTTCTATATATCAAAATAAAGGTCTCGATGAGCTCTATTCAATGGTGCCAAAATAGTTATCTGAGATCAAACTGTATTGAATAAAGCAACAAAAAGGCGTATCTGACGCATTTGACTTTTTTTTAAATTTGAAAATGTTTTAGAAAATGTTCATTGTATTAATATGCCATACATTTTTTACTTAAATACTCATTCATGTAAGTATGCGTGTGGTTGCAATGCTTGTGGTTTAAGGTTAATGATACAGGTGATTGAAGTGTGGTCAAAAATTTTGTTTTGTCTCTCCTGTAAAGTTTGTTAAAAGCCACTTACGCCCCTCTGGCTCCAAGCCCTCGATTTATTGTCCACCATTCAAAAAACATGATTTGAAACAACAGAAACAGATACTGAAAGAAATGATTTAAATTAAATGAGAAATTAAACAAAACTTCAATTTCTTTTCTGCATTTTTGAGCTTGCATCCTAATCTAGTTGTCTAATAAACCTGGTATTGTATACTATAAATTTAGCTTTGTCTTTGACAAATTGTTTTGGTTCTCTTTTGTAACTCCCTTTGGATAAAAGCGTCTGCTAAATGGGTAAATGTAAATCATAATACCTAGGATTATGTTCATATTTCTAATACGAAGCATTTGGCAAGCAATAACATATTTAAAGTGGAGCAATAATCCTGCAGGACAAATAAAACAATCACGGGCAAAAGCGTGAAATTATGATATTAAAGCTTTTGGATTTGCTGCACAAGAGATGATTTGTGAGAGAACATGTTTTGAATCACCCACCTGGGGCTTGTCCATTCCTGATGGCACAGCCTGAACTCGTCTCGTGTCCACATCATGATCTGCACAGAAAAGAGATTAAACATAGTCAGCCGTCTCCTTTAAGTCATAAATCTGAGTTTGTGTGCCTGTAACGTCTTCATGCTTGTTTGGAAAGAGAAAGACACACAAAAGAACATAAATTCAGCATCAGCAGAGAGACACAGATCTGGGGCATTGGAGACGTCCTGATGGATGGAGCGGGCCTGTGGCGGGAAGGGAATAGGCTGTTGGGTGAGTGAGGATCATAGGTCTGGCTCTTAAGGGGCCCAAGGGGCTCCTGCAATGAGTCATCACTGTGATGAAGTCATGGCGACATGACCCAACACTGACCTCTGTGGTTTCCCCCAATGAGATGAGAAATGAGAGATTCCACTCCATGTATGGATTCAAAATGAATCAAAATAGATCATAGATTCAAATAAAGAGTCATGACAGTGTTGGAAAACAATTGGACAATAAATGGATTTCCAACTTAACAGAAATTAAGTTGGAAAACGATAAACTACATTTTTCAGTAGAAAGCTCAGAAACGTCACAACTTTTTGTAATATAGTACTGCACGTCTACCAATGGTGTGTGTACAAACGTGATTCATTTTGCCAAATGGTTTATTTGAATATGCACTTTATAAATATCACAATTCAATGGTTCATTTTCCTGGACTGATTCATTTCAGTAAGATACTTTAAAAGTTTCAAGTAAAATATTCATAAAATATAAATTTTATAATAAAAATTTAATATTTGTAAAAACCAACCCAAAACTTTTAAACGTTTACTGCATCTAGTTAACTTTTCCAAATGATAGCTTGACTATATAGTTTATGTGTATTAGTTTAAAACTGAGTAGTTTGTCAAAAAGCTACAGCGTCAAAATCCTGCACATGGCTGGGAATGACGGCCAAGTCTAAACTTCTTTCAGCCTCTTCTCAGACACTATTCACAATATCCAATTTGCAGTGCCCTTTGCCTGTGCATTAACACGGTCCAGCCTTGTGCTCTCACTTCAGACAGGAAAAGATCTGCATCTCATTATGCGCTGTGGTTTTGCCACAGACAGACTACAGACACGCACTCTCTCTCTTTAACACACACAGACACAGAGGCATGGGAACCAAGGGTTCGCAAGAACAAAGACCAGGGTAAGATAAGACATTAAAGAACACTGAGGGAAACAGTGAGACAGAGTGAGCTGCTTTCAAAAGTAATGATGAAAGAAAAGGAAATGATGATATGGAGAATATGGAATCAACTGCATCTGATGCAACATGTGTTGCATTTTCATCTACCATCTGCTCTGATTGGATTTCTCCAGTGGAATTCTCAATGAAATACAAGCTTACTGTAAACTACATACTTCAAATGAATACTGGATACTAAGGGTGGGGATCAAGAACCGTTCTTCCTCAGAACAGCGTTTTCTAATTTGCCACAGCATCTACTAATATATTATTATATTAGGAACCAGTATAATATCAAATAAAAGTATGTATAAAATAAATATATTCCAGATAAATGTATATTTATGTGTGTATATATATATATATATATATATATATATATATATATATATATTATGGCTAATTTTATTGACTTGGAGGGTAAATAGTTAAATAATAAATAAATAAATAAATAAATAAATAAATAAATATATATATAAAATACAAATAAAAAATTATAAATAAAGAATAATTATATATATATATATATATATATATATATATATATATAACTTCAGTAATTTCACTTAAATGTCAATGAAGATTACCTATTAATTGTCATTTAAGTGAAATTACTGAACTTAAATATACAAGCTTGATAAAAATGGTCATTTTAGAAGAAAATTTCAAATGGCATTTAGAGGCTTTTTCATCTGAACTCTTCTTATATATATATATATATATATATATATATATATATATATATATATATATATATATATATATATATATATATATAAAAACAAATACATTTCTTTCTTGGCTAATTTTATTGACTTGGAGGGTAAGAAGTTAAATAATAATAAATAAAAAAATATAAATAAACAAATATATATATGAATATATATATATATTTCAAAATACAAATAAAAAAATTATAAATAAAAAATAATTATATATATACCCTCCAAGTAAAAATGGATAATTAATATATATATATATATATATATATATATATATATATATATATTTACATATATATATATATATAAGAAACTGCAGCAGAAGGTTAAGTTGATCGCATTGCTTTGTGGGATACAATATTTGTGTGCTCTGGTTGCATATTTTAGAAAATGTAGTAAATTATCATCAGTATAGAAAATATGCATATGTTGAAATCATTCTAATATGCTGATTTGGTGCTCAAGTAAAATGTCTTACTAATATCAATGAAATCAGTTGTGCTGCTTAATTATTGTTGCGATACATTTTTTTCAGGATTCTTTGCACAGAAAGATCAGCATTTATTTGAATATTTTATAAATAAAAGTAGATATTTTATCTACAAAATCTATGTATTTTAAATATCTGTTGTAGTATTATAAATGTTGTTATTGAAACTTTTGGTCAATTTAATGTAACTTTTTTGAACAGAAGTATTAATTTATTTCAGAAAGTTTTGAACATTCCAAACACAGCCT